>JAOVVF010000002.1:24309034-24319034 GCA_028565595.1 Duopalatinus emarginatus
ACACATACACACACACACACAGTGGGAGGTGGTGGTCATGGTGTGGAACAGCTTTATGAAGTAAAGCTGAATAAATGGAGTGTGATAGAACAGAGGTAGTGTTTAGCGTCCGTTAATACGCCTACACACACCATAAAACACCACGCTGAGTGAGGGAGTGTGTGTGTGTGTGTGTGTGTGTGTGTGTGTGTGTGTGCGCGTGTGTGTGGAGAACGAATTTTTGAATTAGACATGTGGAGAAAATGAGTTATGCCTTTAACAGAGACTGAGCACACTCAATGTGAAAAACAGGCGGGGCTTATCATCTTTCACACCCCTACTCCTCTTTCATCTCTCTCTCTCTCTCTCGACCATTAAGAATCTGTCCATCTCCCTCTGATCCTCATTCATTAATGTCGACAGCAGGGAGATTCCCCGGACATACAGTGAGCATGCTCAGTGCGAGAAAGTGGGCGGAGTCTGTAAAAACCCTCAATATGTCCGGATGAGTGACACTCGTGAGAAGAAAGGAAGAAGAACGAGAAAGAGAGAAAGAAGGTAAAGAATAAAAGTGCTGGAGAGAGGCAACAAGAGGGAGAGGGAGGAAAAGATGGACATATAAAGAGAGAGGTGAAGAGAAGAAAAGAAAAAAATAAAGAGAAATGGAATAAAAAAGAAACAAAAACAGAGAAATGGATAGAGATCTAAAGGAAATTTAAAAGGAAAGAAAATGATCCTAAAGAAAAAGAAAAAAGATGGATAGATAAAATGAGAGACGACAGAAATATATAATATATATACATATGAGAGAGTGTGTGTGTGATGTTCATTTAGAACTGCTAAGAGGTTAGTCTGAGACAGGAGTGTGTGTGTGTGTGTGTGTGTGGCACAGAAAGAGTGTGTGTAAGAGAGAGAGAGCGAGTGAGTAAAAAAGGAGAGAGAGAGAGAGAGAGGAAAAGTAAGAGAGAGAGACACAGAGAGAGAGAGAGTAAAAGAGAGAGTGATATACAGAGAGTAATAGAGAGAGGGAGGGAGAGGGAGACAGAGTGATAGAGTGAGGGTGAGAGAGGGAGGAGAGGAGAGGAGGTGTGTGTTGCTGTTAGCAGGCTGAAGAACGAATCGCGGTCCGACTCACACGCAACAAACACTGCAACGAGACTGGAATACTGACAGACTGAGGGAGAAAAAACGAGGGAGAGAAGGAGGGAAAGGAAAGAGAGAGAGAGAGAGAGAGAGAGAGAGGGGAGGGACGCTGGGGACCCAGAGTGCTGTCTGTGCTGCGTAACACACACACACACACACGCGCACACACACGCACGCACACACGCACAGAGATGCAGCTGTAGACACTATTTCTCTCTCTGTCTGTCTCTCTCTCTCTCTCTCTCTCTCTCTCTCTATCTGTGTGGTGTTTCTGGTTTTCCGGTCCTGATGCACGGAGCATGTGGAGCATGTTGCCTTCTCCAGCTCACCTCACACGCCAAAGGGTAAGACGCTCCGATATTCCCAATCCATCCATCATTTACATTCATCACCTCTGTCTCTCTCTACCAGTGTCTCTCTGTCTGTGTGTGTGTGTGTGTGTGTGTGTGTCTCTGTCTGTCTGTGTGTGTGTGTGTGTGTGTCTCTGTCTGTGTGTGTGTGTGTGTGTGTGTCTGTGTGTGTGTGTGTGTGTGTGTGTTTATTTTCCTTCACATCCGTCAGGCATATGTTTAAAAAGACCGAGCGAGCGTGATGTGTGTGTTTTCAGATGGGGGACCCCATCACTGTAGCCTCCTCCTTTTGTTTCCCCGTTCCTCCACAGCTGAGCGATTAGCATCCGTGTGTGTGTGTGTGTGTGTGTGTGTGTGTGTGTGTGTGTGTGTAGTGACACCTCTTTCCTCTCGGTAGTCGATCCGTCGCGCCACTTTCAGAACATTAACATTTTCTTGGACCACAGACATGTGAGAAAGGTGGAAAGAGAGAGAAGACAGGAAGGAGGACAGAAGGAGAGAAGGAGAGAAAGAGGGAGGAGAGCAGTGAAGGGATTCTGCCTTTAACACGACAGCTAACGGATTCCTCTCCATTGTCCGCCTGCGCGTTCTCATATCGTTTCTCCTCCCATTCACTCTTTCTCTCTCTCTCACATCCCTCGTTCTCTCTCTCTCTCTCGCTTATCCCTCATTCTCTCTCTCTCTCTCTCATCCCTTGTTCTCTCACTTTCTCACATCCCTCTTTCTCATACACACATCCCTCATTCTCTCTCTCTATCACATCCCTCGTTCTCTCTCTCATCCCTCGTTCTCTCACATCCCTTGTTCTCTCACTTTCTCACATCCCTCTCTTTCTCATACACACATCCCTCGTTCTCTCTCTTTCTCTTTCACATCCCTCGTTCTCTCTCTTTCTCTTTCACATCCCTCGTTCTCTCTTTCTCTTTCACATCCCTCGTTCTCTCTCTTTCTCTTTCACATCCCTCGTTCTCTCTTTCTCTTTCACATCCCTCGTTCTCTCTCTTTCTCTTTCACATCCCTCGTTCTCTCTCTGTCTCTCTCTCTCTCTCTCACATCCCTCATTCTCTCTCTCTCTCTCTCTCACACACACACACACACATCCCTCATTCTCTCTCTCTCTTTCTCTCTCTCTGTAGATAAGCAGAATTCAGGATGGGCACGACAGCCATCAGCATTGAGGAAGTGAAGGAGGAGAGGGAGGAGTCCATCCTGGCCCTGCTGGGCATCATCGGCACGTTCCTCAACCTTTTCGTCATTGTCTTCGTTTACATCTACACCACGCTCTGAAGGCAGAGGGGGCGGAGCCGCACTACAGGAGGCGGGAACTAAACAAGTCCACGTCTAAACAAGTTAAGACAGTAGTCATGCAGGAAGACATGGAGGTGGACGGAGACGAGGAGGACGAGCAGCACAGCGCAGATCCGGCCAGATGACAGATGGATGGATATGATCTGGAGGGGCGGGGTTTCTATATCGAAAGGGGTGTGGCTTAAGAGATTCTCTCTAACACATACGGACATCGTGTTTGAATGTATGGACAGACAGTGGGCGGGGCTTCCTGTAAGGCAGAGTTTAACACACTCTGTTCCAATGTTAGATATGATCCTGGATATTCCAGCACCCTCTCTCTCATTGGCTGGCTCTCAGGACCTGCGTCTGACTGGTCAGGAGGATTTCTGTGGCTGGTTTCCATGGTCACACTAACGACACTAACAAGTTTTTTTTTTTGCTAGCACAAACGGAGCGCCAACGAAAAACACGAAGAGTCTTAGCGTTCGGCTAGCTCTCGATACTGCCATCTTATTGGTCGAGAGAAGACCTCGGTTTCTATGGTAACGTTGACGACTTGGCGTAGCAGCACTTACTGTAGAAACTTTTATAAACCATATCTTTACACAGCTAGCTAGCGGAGCATAGAGACGAGTCCGTCATTGGACGAATGGACGACGGGGGCGGAGCTTAATCTGTCTACACACATACCTGCCCAGGCTGCGGTTTGTCCTGGACTTTGAACGAAACTTTATTGTCAGTGACGGTTTACCACAACAAGTGCTACAGTATCGCAACTCCTCCATCGCCGTGTCAGCATGAGGTACAGAATGAAAAGGAGAAAAAAGAACGAGGGATATTTTTCTATTATAAATGGAAACAAAACAGAGCCGGTTGTGTCCAGAGAGAGAAAACTGACAGACAATGGAACCCTGGAGCTCTCGGAGACGCCGTGGCGATACAGACCCACGTTTCTCTTCACCGCAGTGACAGTTCCACTCGTTCTCTGACTGCCAGTGGAGAGAGGGATGAAAGGACAGAGTGGAGCGCTCCCTCTCTCAGGATGTCTCTAAAAGACAGCGCTTTTATACACACATGACATTATCTAATAGATGTGCTGTACCACGGAGGGGGGGGTCTGATCAATAAACTGGAGCATCTATTCAGACGGGTGTGTGGATCTCTGTGTCTGATGAAGCGTGTGTGTGTGTGTGTTGGGGGGGGGGGGACATGTACATACACAGGACTGAACAGGTCCCCTGGTAGCAGTAATGACAGTCAGGTGAAGGCAGCAGATGGAAGGAGGAGGGACGTAATGAGGCAGAGATGTGCCGTAGACGAGTCGTCAACATGTCGGTGACGTGAGGGACAGAATCTCACCGTGCTGCTCGACATGTTTAGCAGGGGGCGGGGCTGGGGGTGGGGTTTTGGGGGAGTATCCTGGTCCTGCTTCTGCATTAATTTGATTTTAAAAAACTAATTAAAAGTAGGGAAGGATTTAGTGGAATCATGACGTGATGGTTTAATCAGTGAAGCTCCAGGACGAATATAATAAAATAAATTAAAATAAATAAATAAATACATCCCCTGTGTTATTAACTTTTTTTTTTTTACTCTAAAGTTAAACTCCGCCTCCGCCTGCCACCCTAAAGTGTCAAACTGAGCCTCAGACTGAAACAGAAGCACAACCTCAAACTGTGTCTGTGGATAATCTACCTGACCACAGACGAGTTCCTGAGGTACTGACACACAGACTGATGGTCACATTTGACCTCCTGATGACCACACCTGGCCACGCCCCCACAACACAAACAATCAGTATGTATTAAGATAATGTGATGAAGCCCACCGATTTACACACACATCACAACACTGACTACATGACTGTGTGTACAGTAAGTTGGTCGTGTGTGTGTATACACACACACACACACACGTCCTCAACATTACTGAACCTCCTATTTAAAGCAGGTAAAGTAGTGTCAGTAGATGGCGTTGTGTCAGTAGATGGAGGTGTCAGTAGATTTCGGCGTGTCAGTAGATGACAGTGTTAGGTACTAATCAGGTATCAGATATACCATGGAACACAGTGAAGGCAGTGATTAACCAGTGGATACAATATGGCACATCAGTGACATGACCATAAACTGGATGTCCCTCAAAAAAAAAAAAGAAAGTATAAAATGTGTCCATGAGGCTGCTCTAAGATCTACAGCAACATTAAAGTAGCTGCAAGTGTTTCTGGTAAATTCTGATTGTGTACATGAGAGAAAAATCTCCTGCATGTAGCAGGAGAACATTACATACTACATCAGGTCAGCCAAGATTCTCAAAGATCTGTTAAAAACAACAGTGTATTACTAAAACAACACCACAGTGAAGCATGGTGATGGCAGCATTATACTTGTGGGCTGTTTTTCTCCCGCTGTAACAGGAGTTTTAGTCAAGCAGAAGAGACAGAATAACTGGTACAGATGACCCTACACAAAACACACAGTCTGGTGGTGTCTCTATAACAGTGTGAGGTTTGTTTATCCACCGTTCCACATGTTCCCCTGGGACACCTCCAGATGTCTCTGACAGGTGAACACTATGTGTGATGAGTTCTACCTGTTCATGTCCTGTATTCATTCTGACAGGTTTGTCCTCTTCTAACAGGACAATGGACCACCACTCACGTCTACAGACACCAGATTATGATTAGAGGAACACTTATCTGAGTTTGGGGATTAGTCATTCACACATAAATCACCTGATCTCAACGTTATCGAAGACGTCTGGGACGTCATGTGACAAACTGTGGAACACAGAAATCCTCCACCTCAGAATACAACAGAACTGTGGAGCGTTCTGGAGGAAGTCTGGTGTTCATAAGTGGAGTGTAAGTGGAGGTGGAGGTGAAATGTAGGTGTAAGTGGAGTGTAAGTGGAGGTGGAGTGTTAGGGGAGGTGGAGTGTTAGGGGAGTGTAAAAGAGAGAGAGGGAATGAACATGTGATCGAGCCGTAAGCATTTAACACCACTGATCAACACAGAACTAAATTTCGCGTGTGTGTGTGTGTGCGCGCGCGTGTTTCTGTGTGTGTGTGTGTGTGTGTGTGTGTGTGTGTGTGAAGGATAGCATGGATATTGGACAGGGAGCTTGTGTGTTTAATCATGGCTCTCCAGGGAGTGAGTGAGTGAGTGAGTGGGTGTGTGTGTGTGTGTGTGTTACAGCCCCAAGTCATAAAAAGAAGATGAAGGGAACTGCTTAATGAAGAAGGGACAAAGGGAGCGAGGGAGTGAAAGAACAGGAAGTAGAACAAGACAACAGGAGAGAGTGTGTGTGTTATAAAACAGTGTGTGTGTGTGTGTACGTGTTGTGATGTCACTGGGAGACATCAGTTTAATCAGTTGAGGTGAGACACTGCACAAAACAATATAATAAAAATAATCAGATCCTCAAATCAGAGAGAATCCACTTCATCACATTCTCTCTCTCCATCATTTTCTCTCTCTCTCCCTCACATCTCTCTCTCTCTCTCTCTCTCTCTCTCTCTCTCTCCCTCACATCTCTCTCTTTCTCTCTCCATCACATTCTCTCTCTCTCCATCATTTTCTCTCTCTCTCCCTCACATCTCTCTCTCTCTCTCTCCATCACATTCTCTCTCTCCATCATTTTCTCTCTCTCTCTCCCTCACATCTCTCTCTCACATCTCTCTCTCTCTCCCTCACATCTCTCTCTCTCCCTCACATCTCTCTCTCTCCCTCACATCTCTCTCTCTCACATCTCTCTCTCTCACATCTCTCTCTCTCTCCCTCACATCTCTCTCTCCCTCACATCTCTCTCTCCCTCTCTCACATCTCTCTCTCCCTCTCTCACATCTCTCTCTCCATCATCCCCCCATCCCATCACCCCCTCACTGTACCTCTATCTGGCTCCAGTACCCTGATGACAAATTTTTCCCTGCATTCAAGTCTTGTGGGCGCCTGACGTACAGTTGTCTCCTGGGGGTGTGGCCTGACATACGGTTGTTTCTTGGGGGAGTGGCCAGCTTTTCTGTCTTGAATTTGAATTAGATTTTTGTGCAGTAAATGTTAAATGGAGACTAAAGGTAGCCATGTGTGTGTGAGCTGCTGTTTGCCCTCACACATGGAGGACAGGTGAACACACACACCCACACACACACACACCCCTACAGAAAACCTACTGAATTATTGAGAATGTGTTGAAGTGATAAATTCACTGGCGAGTGTGTACACTGCCCCCTAGTGTTTACTGGTGTGTGTGTGTTTCACTGCACAGATGTGTTAAATGTGGAGTTCACATTCCTCTGTGTGCAAGCACAGTAATTCACTTTCACTTCACTTTCACTTCACTCTACTGACCTTTGCATAAAATGTTCACATTCTGTAAGTGCTTCTGCACACACACTCTACATAACCTGTAATAATAACGGGAGGAATGCAGTACCAGTGGCTCAGTACCTGAACAATAAAGTGGAATCTAATCTAAAAATGTGTTAAAGGCATTATTCACACTGATCACACACACACACGCGCACACCACAATGCAATTAAATAATTAAGAGAAAAACAGACTGAGTGAGAGAGAACTGATCTTAATTCCCATTAATCACATGGATCACAAAAGAGAGAGGGGGCGAGAGGGGGAGAGAGGGGAGAGGGAGAGAGGGAGGAAGAGAGAGAGAGAGAGAGAGAGAGAGAGAGAGAGAGAGAGAGGAGGCATTAGATCGTATGCACGCACGCAGATACAAAGATAGAAAGAAAGAGTGGGAGATGCAAAGAGAAAAAGAGAGAGAGAGAGAGAGAGAGAGAGAGAGAGCAGTAGGTGTGTGTAGGAGATACCGGAGTCATTGCGCAGGTAGGAGGACATGGCAGGGATGAGACACGACTGACTGAGGAGCTCCTGCAGGACGGAGGGCAGAGCAGCACTGCTGTGACTCCCACCATCCACCATCCCCATTTCACCAGAACACACACAACCTGCTGGGTTAATGTAGCTCGCCAACACCTTCACACACACACACACACACATACACACACACACACACACACACACATCACTGAAACAAACTGCTCCTTTAATTATGTATGTATATTTATACATGTGTGTGTGTGTGTGTCTTACCTGCAGCAGACAGGTCACATGCTCCTCCTCCAGTCTCTGTTTATTGAGCGCCTGCTCCACGTCCCAGCCTGACGCTGTGGATCCAGTACCAAACCCAGTTCCTTTTGCCCAGTACAGCTGCTGATCATCAGCACTCACCACACCCTGTCCACTGGACACCTGTGGCTACACACACATGCACACACACACACACACACACACACACACACACACACACGGAGACATGCACGCATATGGTCATTTTATTTATTAACCATATCTCTATAAAGTATCATGTGAAACACTGCCTAGGTGTGGATGTGGTAATAAAAGGGTGGGCAGTGCTGTGTGTGAGTGTGTGTGTATAGTATGTGTGAGCATGTGTGTGTATAGTATGTGCGAGCATGTGTGTGTGTGTGAGTAAGTGTGTTGGTGATGTAAAGTCTGACCTCTGAGTGGTTGGAGCTGGATGAAGGAACTCTGGGAGCGTGATGACTCAGAGCTGATAAACAGGCCAGGATGAGGTGAACTGCACCGATCTCCAGAGCCATGCGGCGCAGTAACACACCGTCATCTGTAGTGAGAGGAGTGGAACTGAAGAGAGAACGCAGAACCAAGAACGGCAGAGTGGGCAGAACGTTCGCCGACGGAGACTGGAGAATATGACCTGGGAGGGGAGACATGTGTTAGACCTGTACAAGACCTGCGCACACACACACACACACACACACACACACACACACACACACATCCACGAGTAGTCCTGAGTCATACTGCTCAATCAGTACTGCCTCCTCTTCATTCTCAGCAGTGTGTGTGTGTGTGTGTGTTTATGAGACATAAACAGAATCCACTTGCTAATCAGACCATCAGTTATTAGACGGTGTGTGTGTGTGTGTGTGTGTGTGTGTGTGTGTGTGTGTGAGTGTGTGTGTTGAACTGTAGATGAACTGAACCCCATCAGCACTATGAGATTGGAGGAAACTGTGAATGTTTCCCGATTATAATCACGGGGATGAAGTCAGGAGGTTATCATTCGCTCAGCATGTCTGTGTTGTCATAGCAACAAGACTGGGAAGACTGGACAAAGGCAGGACTGTATATAAACGAATCAGTGTGTATGAAGACCACCAGGACCACTCCTGGTGTCAGCAGAGGGCGCTGAGGTGCACCGGTTTAGAAAGGACTGATGTCCCTGTGACGTCATGTGACGGCTTGTCTGGGGGTCAGTGTGCTGTTAGTGTGTGTCTAAGTGTGTTATTAGTGTGTGTGTGTGTAAGTGTGTTTTTAGTGTGTGTGTGTTATTAGTGTGTGTGTAAGTGTGTTGGTGTTATTAGTGTGTAAGTCGACTTACTGCCCTCCCCGTCGTCAGTGACCCCCAACACCAGCCTGAGCAGGCACTGAGCGTGTTTCCTCTCCTTCAGCAGGACCTCGGCGTATCCCGGCAAACGAAGGAACAGGCCGAAGGCGGCCAGGGAGTGGGCGGGGATCGGAGAGGTGGTCTGGACGGAGGATTTGATTGGCTGTGGCTCTGTGGCAACGCTCTCGGGCGCCTCGTACACCAGCTCACCAGACTGCTCGATGGTCACCCACTCAAACTGCTCACTGTCCTTTGGCTTCTCCTGAGAGGATGAGGCTACTACAGGAGTACTGACCTGTACACACACACACACACACACACACACACACACACACACATACAGAAACACCCACATACACACACACACACACATACATATACAGAAACACCCACATACACACACAAACACATACACACACACACAAAAACACCCACATACACACACAAACACACACACATACACACACACATACAGAAACACCCACATACACACAAACACATACACACACATATACAGAAACACCCACATACACACACAAGCACATACACACACATATATACACACACACAGAAACACCCACATACACACACAAGCACACACACATACACACACAAACACACACACACAGAAACACCCACATACACACACAAGCACACACACATACACACACAAACACACACACACACACACACACAAACACACACACACAGAAACACCCACATACACACACAAGCACACACACATACACACACAAGCACACACAAACACACACACACAAACACACACACAC
>JAOVVF010000002.1:24345227-24357575 GCA_028565595.1 Duopalatinus emarginatus
ACAGACGACTTTTCATTGTGTCAAAGTGTCATTTTGTCAGTGTTGTCCCATAAAAAGATATACTTACATATCTGCAGGAATGTGAGGGGTGTACTAACTTTTGTGATACACTGTATAAAATCAGACAGTGTGTGTGTAAATATTTAAATGTGTAAGTACATGTAGTGTTTGTATACTAACTGGTCTAGTTGTGTGTGTGTGTGTGTGTGTGTGTGTGTGTGAGAACACTAACCGGTTTTGCCTTGTGTGTGTTCTTGCTGTGTGTGTGTGTAGGGGGCGGAGTCGGGTCAATGATGTTGTTAGGAAACAGCTGTGCGAGTTCAGCTCCGATGGCTGCACTCACTGCCTCATTAGGCGGGGTTAGGGGTGGAGTCATGAACAGGGGTGTGGTTTTGGGAGTGGGTGGGATCACATCGCTGGGATGGATGAAGAAGCCTGGCGCTCCAGACGAGTTCGACACCACGGAACTGTGAGGCTGCACCGCCACTGATGACGTCTGATGGAGCTTCGCCTCCAGTTTGGCTTTCTGTTCCATAAACACACACGCGCACACGCACGCACGCACGCACACGCACGCACACGCACGCACACGCACGCACGCACACGCACGCACACGCACACACACACGCACACACACTCCTTAGTAGGTCACATGACCATAACATGTCTGTAGGGTACCTGTGCTAGGAAATCACGAACTTCATGTACCCATGATTGCGTGTGTATGTCTGTGTGTGTGTGTGTGTGAGTGTGCGTCTGTGTGTGTGTAAGACCTGTTGCTGCAGTTTGAGCAGTTGTTGTTGTTTCTCCTGCAGCACCTGCAGCTGTTGTTCTGCAGACACCATGGCGTGAGACAGCGACTGCAGAGCCACCTGCGCAGCCGAGCTCAGAGCTGTAGACGCTTCTCCCACCGTGCTCCCTGATAAACCCGCCACACTGGGGGTCACCCCAAAGGTGCTCACTGCGACAGGTCAAAGGTCAAACCTCTCATGTATATGTTATTATACATCTACAAAGCATCTACAAAGAGACTGTGTAACAGTTATTACACTGTACAGGTCACATGACACCATCACATACTGTTCATTACATCAAAGGTCAAAGGTTAAGAGGCTGATGGAGGAAGAAATCAAGTACTGCAAGAGTGTACACAGGATTATAGACACAGACAGACACTCACACACAGACACACACACAAACAATCACACACACACAGACAGACAGACAGACGCAGTGTGGTTAGTGTGTGTGAGAGATAAAGAGAGAGTTCTGTACCGGTGAACATACTTGCATCGTCCCTCTCCACTCGGGTTCCGTCACTGGTGGACACACAGGTAAAGTGCAAAGGTTCCACCTCCAGCAGGCCAGTGAGAGACGTGAAGCTGCCTTCAGCAGCACCGCAACTGCTCACTTTACCGTTCCCTACACACACACACACACACACACACACACACACACACACACACTCTAATAACCATACAATTCACCAGCTCTAGTGGGGTGTGTGTGTGTGTGTGTGTGTGTGTACCTGAGAGAATGTCAGACAGGTCGATCTCGTCTGACTGAACTCCGATGCTGCTGTTGTACGAGTTCTTACAGGAAGATCCACTCACCTCCAGATCAAAGAGGACTGGATCAAATGGGGAGCCATACAGGCCGTACCTGTGACCACACACACACTTTTTTATGCCACACCCACAACAGCGGCAATTACAACACATGTACTAAACATGCGTGTGTGAGAGAGAGAGATGATGGAGACGGGGTCTCTGACCTGGTCTGTAGAAGAGCCTCCAGTGGTGTGAGACGCTCCTGAAGCTGACGTGATGCTGCCGTTAGGAGAGACGCACAGGCGGTACTGCAGCTCGCCAAGTCTTCATCTTTCACATAGTTCAACAGCACAAAGTACCAGTACACAGAACCTACACACACACACGCACAATAAGAAGACGTTTATTCAAGGCTTACGTAAGGAGTCTCCAGTGTCACAGGACAGAGGAGTGTATAAAGATGAATGTGGTCATGTGATCGTTACCTCCAGTAGCTGCAGCAGGTAAATAAGGCATGTTATCCAGCAGGGCCTTTAACAGAGCCACACTAAACCCCTGCTGATTCACCTCTCCTTTACCATTACTGCAGAAACACACACACACACACACAGTTCATGAATATGAACACAGTCACTGGGTCAGTCAGTGTGAACACACGTGGTTCAGAAAGACATGAGACACGAAACACCTGCGGCTACGTAACAGAAGGTTCTACATGAGAGAGATGTACAGTAAAAATAACTGTTATAATCAGAATAATAAATTTTTTTTTTTTAATGTTTTAAAAAAAAGTTTGTTTTAATATCTTCAAAAGTTTTGCATTATATCTTTAAGCATTTATTTACACATAAATTTAAATATTTATAAATTTGTTTATATATGTATATACATTTATTTATCTATCTACATATATTTATCTTTTAGCCAGTTCATTATTTATTTAATTTTTGTTGTTTTTTAATTTATTTTAACTAGAGGTGTGACTAGAGACGAGATGAGACACGATATTTGGCTCACGAGAACGAGATGAGATTTTAAAAATATATTTAAGAAAACTTTTTATTTGACAAAGTGAAAAAAAAAAAAAAAAAAATGCAACCTCAGCAGTCTGGTTTCTTTCCTGTAGGACGGAGAGTCATGAGTACACTCATGTATGAACTGAAGGAGTTTTAACTTTTAACTGAAGCATAAAGAGTTAAGTATAAAGTATAAAGTTAAGTATTCATTATAAAAACAATATAAAGAACATAAATAACTTGTCTTAGTGCTGGACGGTGCAGCCACAACCAGTCACAGAGCTGACAGACACTTCAGCTGTCTAACACACAGTCATGTAGACTGTCATTCTCCACCACAGAGTCAGTCTCATCTCAGCTCCATGTCTGTTCTTATTGCTGTGGATTTAAGACATGAGTGTGGAGGCTGAGGTGTCTGAGCGTCTCATATCTACATCTCCTCACATTCCACAGGCTGTTACAGTGAAGCTCCTACAGGATGATCATTACAATCTGCACCTCATCTGCTCACAGCTGCTCTGACTGCTGAGCTGTGGGATTCACCACCACGGATACTGTGTTGCCAGATCCCTCTTTAAAAACCTCATCTGGTGAGATGTAAATGAGGTGTAAATGAGAGTCTGTGTGAGAGAACTCACCTTATACAAAGTGCAAGAAATCGAGCGCATTTGTGAGCGACGCTGCGTCCTGCCTGAAAAAAACACACGCGGACGATGTCACCCAGACGCTTCCTGGTTTTGGCCTGAAGCCCCTCCTTCCCTTCTTTAAGGCTGTAAGGACAAAATAAATACATTAGAGACAAAATTAACTCATAATGATGAATTAAACTGAAATTTATTATTAATGTAACCAGTCAAACTCAAATCAAACTGGAGCCACGCCTTTATAGGAACAGCCCTCTGTCACAGAGAAGCTAGAGGTGGTCAGGGTGTGGTCAGGGCATGGTAAGGGGTGTGATCAGGGTGTGGTAAGGGCATGGTCTGGGGGGTGGTCTGGGGGGTTGGTTTTTCTATTAGAAGCTACCAAGTGCTCCATATTCCAGTCTTTATCCTGATCACTCAGTTCCTACTCTGAGCTCTGGCTCTACTTTTCCTTTTATAGAGTTTTGTGGGCGTCACCGTATGCAAATGAGCCGTGTCAGGAACACACACGGTGAGTAACATACACACATGAGCATGGAGATAATCAGTGATTCAGAAAAGCGTCTTTTTGTTGTTTTGACTTACACACATTTACACACACGTTGCACATACACAGTCAGGTGTGGAATGTGAAGGTACCTGCAGGGTCCGTTAGTGTAAACGCCAGCCAGCCAGCAGAGGATGTCCAGGATGAGGCTCTGTCCATGTTCTGAGGGCGAGTTCTCGTCACTGCGCTCACACAGAGCTGACAACAGTCTCTCCTGAAGCTCAGGGAACTGCAGCATGGCACAGCGCTGAACTCTATACACACACGCACGCACACGCACACACACGCGTACACACACACCATTAGTTATGATGTGGTAAAAATTTTGGACCAGGCCATGCCCACCAGTGGCTCAGAGCAGTAACCCTAGCCACAGCTCACTGACCTCTCCTTGGGTACAGACGTTTTCTTAAACCTCCTGATGGTGACGGAGACCTCCAGCAGCAGGTCACAGCCCCGCAGGTTATCAGGTTTCTTAGAGGCCACCTGAGGATCTGATTTAGAGGTGGAGGCCTTTTCCTGAAAACAGGTGTAGATTATAAACAGTATTTAAATTAAATCAGATGTAACCACACTGTACTGAACTCCTAAATGGACTGTGTGTGTGTGTGTGTACCTTGGATGCCTGGGCTTTCTGCAGGAGGGAGGACAGCGAGTGTGTTTTGTTACTGCACTGGGGTTTGGTGGGGGTCATGCGCACGATTCGACGTGGACTTTCCTCTGGTCCTTTCTCACACACCGCCTTTATATGGACCAGGAATGATCTGTACTTTCCTCCTGCCATGCCTATAGACACAGTGAGACACGGTGAAACACGGTGAGACACGGTGAGACACGGTGAGACACGGTGAGACACACTGTAGACACGGTGAGACATTAAGATGCAGTGTAGAGCAAGTGTAGAGACCGTGTAGACATAGTGAGACACAGTGTAGAGGAAGTGAGACACAGTAAAACACAGTGTAGTCACAGTGTAGTCACAATGTAGTCACAGTGAGACATTGAGACGCAGTGTAGAGAAAGTGAGACACAGTGAAATGCAGTGTAGACACAGTGAGAGAGAGTGAGACAGTTAGAAAGAAGGAGACACAATAAGACACAGTGAGTCCTCCGAGTGGTTTAAAGCACACTGCACCTTTAACGAGTTTGGGGCTGGTCAGACTCAGCATCCCGGCGTGACCTGAAAGGTCAAGACCGCTGGCCAACCACACAGGACCACACAGGATGTCCTCTTTATGGTCCTCCAGGAATGGACACAGTCTCGATCCTAAACCGCATCAGGAGGAGACAAAACACTTTCAAACAGAACCTAAAGATCCAGATCAGACTGTTCCTTTATCTAGAACTGTGAGAAGAGTGTGTGTGTGTGTGTGTGTCCTGTACCCCCAGTCTCCTCGATGTCCATGAACTGGATGTCATCTGTGAAGTCGTGTAATAGAGTCTGTCCGTTTCTCTCACCGTTGGTCTGCAGTGAGTGAGACAGAGGGAAGACGATCTGACGATCTACTGCTGACTCTGAGGAGCAGAATTATTATTATTATTATCTTCATCATCATCAATCATTATTATTATTATTATTAGTATTGTCTTCATAATCATCATCGTCGTCATCATTATTATTTTATTATCATCATTATTTTATTATTATTATTATTATACAACAAAAGACATCTGAAAATGTACTCATAGTTTTTGCAAAACAAATATTTGCTATTTTCATTTATTTATAAATTACTTATTATTTTATAATTCCTTTTTTATTATAATTGATGCTGCAGGAGAACAGAAGATTCACCAGAATAAATAACTAAATATTATATACTAAATTTTATATATATATTGCAAATAATAATCATCTGAATTTAAAGGTAATCACGGGACAATCGGTGGATAATTTAAAGATAATAATATATTAATTATATATAAATAATGATTTGAAGGATAATCTCTTGGCTCATCATCCTCACCGCTGCCCTTCCCGAGGCCAGGTGCTTTATTCTTCAGCAGCGTGACCTGGATCTGAGGAATGTTGGTGATGCTGGCATTGAGCACGAACTTAAAGTCGACGTGTCCCACCATGCAGGCTTTGGGCAGGACCAGCTCAAACACATGCTCATCCCAGCTGGTGCTGAAATCAGAGTCAGACACTCGGGATTAGTTCAGGCTGATCATTCATAGACCTGTGTGTGTGTGTGTACCAACCTGTCACTCTGCAGTTTCCAGGTGCGTGTGTGCTGTGCCGCGTCTCCATGGTGTTGCTGGTGAAGGTGTTGTGGGTGGCGTCTCTGCTGCTGCTCCTGCTGCACCTCCACCCAACAGGGCGGCACCGTGGCCGAGAAACGCGGCGTTAACGTCTCGAAGCGTGTCAGCTCCACCAGAGAGGACAGTGTCTCTACGCTCAGGGGCTGCTCCACCAGAAGATCAACTCCTACACACACACACACACACACACACACACACACACACACACACACACACACACACACACACACACACACACACACAGACTCAGGTGCGTCCCGGCGGCTAGTTACCTCTCCCAGGTGATGGCGTTTGTGTGTGACGGTGTCGTACCTGTGATGCCGGGGCTCGATGGGTTAGATGAGGGTTTGGCTCCCTCCAGTAGCTGCTCGACCCCTTTAGAAACGGGGCCATCGACAAAAATGTCGGCGTCATCAATATCGTCACACACACCTCCAATTTGAAGGAAATGAAGCTCTCCACCTTACAGAGGAGGACAGGTTTAAAGAGTTTATGGGCAGCACACACACACACACACACACACACACACACACACACACAGACAGACACACAGACAGACACACAGACAGACACACACACACAGACACAGAGACACACACACAGACACACAGGTCAATGACGTGTGTGTGACGAAAAATAACAATTATCCAGTGTTTTATCAAAAGTTAAAGCACTTTCGGATATGAGAGATATACTAACATATATATTTATATATTTTAAACAGAGTTAAAAGTTGGACAGATAATTTAGGCATCACGTCACTGACCCACACACACAATGAATTAAACCCCACATGGATCTGAAGGTAAAATCCAGAGTCGTTAACAGTGACTGTGAACCGTAACGTTAATACACATTTAAAGATGATGAGATTTGGATGAGGACGTCACCCTGACCACCCCTTTAAGAGTGTTTACCTCTGGTGCAGGCACACAGACGATCCGTCCCGGAACAGTAAGTAACTGAGACGAAGGGATCCACCTCTTCCATCCCTTCTTTCTTACACGGTTCCACTTTGGCCAGCACCTCCAGAGTGGACAGGTCCAGGATCATCACGTAACCAGCTTGCGTCGTGACCACCAGGTGGCCCAGTCCGGTCACGTCCGACCTCTTTTCCTTCCCCGATCCCGCCGGAGCCGGAATCCCCGTCCCCACCCCGTTCTTCACCCCCATGGGAGTGGACTCCTCAGACGTCTCCTCCGCGTCGTCTTCCCTCGCGTCCAGGACATCCGGTGGGAGCAGAAGCAGCGACGTGATGGCGTCTCTGGGATCTCGGATCTGCTGGACCTTCACGGGCTCCTCCTCGAGCGTGACGATCCGCGTGGAGTAGTTCAGCTTATAGAGCGCTAAATATCCTCCTCCTCCGCTGCCCCCTGGTGGCCTGGAGGAATGTGGCTGCTCCAGCTGCTCTAAAGGAGGCAGGATGAGGGGGGTCTGGCTCTGCGAGGTGCCGGCATGTCCCTGATGTCCGTTAGCTATTGCCTGACCTTTTCGACTTCTACATAGAGCGGAATGGAGGCGGTTTAGAGTATTCAGCGCCTCTACCTGGTTAATGGCGTTGAGTGATTCGACAGAGAAAGGCTGCAGGACGACGAGCAGGTGAGCGCCGTCACTGCAGGGAGTAATCGAGTCCACGTAAAGGTTTTCGTCCTCTAGGGATTTAGGAAGGCGAAGACATTGCACCAACGTACCCGGTCTCGGCAAGTTCCACTTGTCTCCGTCTAACGTGACTGCCGCGTCTGCGAACTGCTGGATGTAGGTGACGGGCGGGTCCTGGAGCAGAAGCTGCTCGTGCGTATCGAACTCCATCTCGATGATCTGAGGAACGGTGAAGCCTTCCTCGTGCAGGCCTTTTCCCATCAGATTGTTCATTTGTGCGAAAACTTTCCCAGGAGACTTCTCGTCCGCCTCTTTGATGCTGTAGAGAAGGAGAACCGGGAGCGTCCGGCGCACCAGGGTACCCGGAGAACCCAGTTCAGAGGGAAAAGTGCAAGTTTCAATCTCCATCGGCCCTTGATCGGGTGAAAGACCCTCAGGGGCCAGAGTAGGAGTTCTTAGAGGGTTTTCCATAGGACGATTGGATTGGGACGGGGCCATGATCGGGGAACTCGCAGCCGAGCGATAGCTCAGTAAACCTCCGGCCAACAAGCAGGGGAAGGGAATGTTGTGCTGCTCCATGGGTTTGTCCTTGACAGGTTTCTCCACTTTGGTGGGGCCGAGGGTGTGCGGAGGGTTCGCTCCCAGTTCCTCCAGGTCTTTAACAGTGTCCTCCAGAACACTGGCCACCACCTCCCACTGGAGCTTCTCAGGCTGCTGAAGAACACTCAGAGCAGTCACACCCACGCTCACCTCCATGCTTTCCTTCGGACCCAGAGGACCTGAACACACACGCACGCACGCACACACACAAACACACACGCGCACACACAAATAATTTTACTTTGATATTTTATCTCACAAAATCACAATAAGATCATCCATAAAAATAATTTAAAAAAAAAATGATATTATTAAATATTAAACTCTTTAAATTCCAGAGCACTGTGGATGATTCAGTATTAACACACAACACTGCCTTATATAATTAAATTTTTAATACAATCCGATTTATATTTACACAAATACGGAAAAATATTTTAAAATATTGTAAAATGAAATCTAGAATGACGGTCTTGTGTAATTTATACAGACTGGTGAGAATCCTGATATTGAATAATTATAAATTGTTATTTATTTATTTTTATGCAAAATTGTGTGTAAAGATAAATAAATGTTTGAATTCAATGTTATATTTATTACATTAATTTATTTTTTATAAAAAAGAGTTATTTTTAATTGTTTAATGTAATCATTCAATTAATTTTTGTTGTCATTAAAACAAAGTCTAAAAATAAGAATAAAAGATGTGGAGTAATTTTCATACCTGTGACTGACTCAGATCTGGATTGTTCTTCACTGTCCGAGTCCTCCAACTGATCGTCACTATGGAAACGAAAAGAAAAGTTTAAACATGGCATTAATTATAAGGTTAATTATACACAAGAGAAAAACAAGGTTTTTATAATAACTAAAAAGGGTTTGCAGGGTGGATCTGTGTGGTATCTGGCAACCCTGTCACATGGTTTACCTGCGACTGAGACACACACACACACACACACACACACACACACACACACACACACACACACACAGTTACTTCTGTTTAATCTGAGGAGTGTGGGTGGCTGGAGAAGTGTAGAGGTGTGTAGTATTGTGTAGAAGTGTGTAGTATTGTGTAGAGATGTGTAGTGTTGTGTAAGTGTGTGGTGTTGTGTAAGTGTGTGGTGTTGTGTAAGTGTGTAGATGTGTGTAGTATTGTGTGAGTGTGTAGTGTTGCGTAGTAGTGTGTATAAATGTGTAGACTTCTGTAGAGGTGTGTAGTACTGTGTAGATGTCTGTAGAAGTGTGTAGCAGTGTGTAGTATTGTGTAGACGTGTGTAGTAGTGTAGATGTGTGTCACCTGTCCCCCTCTAGCTTGGGTATGTCTGAGCAGCTGGACGTGTCCTCTAACCAGGCCAGTGTGGGTCTGCGGGAATCAGAACCAGACACACTTTGCTGTTCACTTCCTGACAGGATCAGCTGTCTGAGAATGGCTGGGTCATACGGATTCACCTCAAACTTCAAATGCACCTACACACACACACACACACACACACACACAGTAAACACTTCTGTGTAATAAACAGGACAGTGTGTATAGAGCGATGTAAACGCTCGTCTCAGATCTTGGAAACGTCCCCACTCTACCTTCATCAGTTTGGACACATCCCAGACGCAGATCTTTCCTCTTTTGGTGGCTGTCGCTAGAAAGTGAGGGCAGCTGCCGAAGCCGTAGCAGGAGATCTTGTCTGAGCCGTCGGAGCTGGGGAACTGGGCGGGGCTTGTGGCCAGAGTGACGGACAGAGGAACGTTCTGGGTGTGTTCTCCCTTGACGAAGGGACAGTTGGGCGAGTGGCGCTCGTGCTCAGACCTGAGAACACGCATGTGTTTTGAATACTACAGCACTGTTTATTTACTGGGAGTGTGTGTGTATGTGTGTGTGTGTGCGAACCTCACCATGGCTCATCAGTAGGCTCCCAGCAGACCAAACACACACTGCAGGTGAAGCACATGGCCCGGTCGTCTCCTGTAGACGCAGGCTGACCAGACCAAAAAAAAAAAACCAAGGTTCATTAAAAGTTCTAAATGAGTTTTTCCACATGAACACAGTCCCAGGTTCTGGATCCTGATTGGTCAGATTATATCAACATACTTGAATACATTACTGATTCAGAGTCACAGAAACTCGACATTAGGACAAACACACACACACACAATGATGAGCAGTGTTTTGAAATCTTTTACACATCTATAACTGTTAAACACTAAGAAACGAGGCCCGGTATGAGGTGAAATGACCTGAGACGTCCGAGTCAGACGTGTCGAGTGTGAAGTTGAGACCAGGCGTAAACTCCTGTAGGACATCACTCCTTCACTGACGAATTTCCCTTCTGATCATTTAAAACACAGCCCACCATTCTCCTTACCCATGCCAGGCTCTGTCGGCATGACAACACGACACGCGATCTAAAGGAGCACCGTAGTCTCCATTGTAACCATCCTAACTCTGCCTCTTCGCACAGTGCCACCATGAATGCCAAAGAGGCAGGAAGAACAGGAGGCGTCTCGGAGCGCCGGGAATTCCCCGGTGAATAAAGTAAAAGTGAAAGTGAAAGTAAAAGCGTGTTTCTGTTCTCTGCTAAAGGCCCTGATCACACCTCTATAACAAGTCGGACAGGAATAAACAGCTGGAGGGACTTTACAAAGCAGCGTCAGAATTTTAAAGAGACGTCTCGATTTGCAGGAGGTACCTGGTGGTAGAAGCCGGCCTGGGCCATGGGGTCTGGCTGAGCCCACCTGTACCCGGCGTGAGGCCACGACGTGAACGTCTCTCTCCTGTTCGCTTCGCTGTACATCAAAGACCTAAATGAAATAAATATATATATATTTATATATATATATATATTTACACACACAGTTATTAAGTTATAATCTGCAGAATGCTGAAAGTCATTTGGCCTTTGGGGTTTGAACTAAATTTTATTGAGATGTTTATGTCCTACCCACATCAACAGCAGCTCTCAAAGACTAACAAAGACTCAACAGTCAATCTCAAGATGTACCACATGGTTTTATGGAAATAATAAGAGCCAGCGTTGATGCGTGGGCGTGTCCAGCACAAACAGGTGAAGCTAAAGACTAACCTGTCTACAGAGCGTCCTGGGCCGACCCCGAGCTCCGGCCTGGCGCTGGGTAAGAGGTAGGAGAGTCTGTCCATGACGGAGGAGGCGACAGACAGAGCAGCGATGTTCTGGTTCAGCTTCTTCAGCTCATTCACTATGGCACCAGCCACCAGCTTCAATACTTGGTGGGGCAGATGGAATGTCACTGTTGCCCACTGAGAGAGAGACAAGGGTAAAAAGGGGGGGGGAGAGAGAGAGAGAGAGAGAGAGAGAGAGAGAGAGAGGGGGGGGGGGGGGTTGAGATAAAATGAGATACACTGCAGTGGACCAAAAACCAAAGCTAAGAGTATGAGTACTGAGCTAAAGGAACATGAATAATTAATCCAGAAGCACAGCCTATAAACACACACAGACACACAGACTCTGTTTTCAGCCCATTACACATACCTGAGTGTGTTCAGTGCCAGTACTGAGCGTGTGTTGGGTGCGAGGTGTTCAGTACTGAGCGTGTGTTGGGTGCGAGGTGTTCAGTACTGAGCGTGTTGGGTGCGAGGTGTTCAGTACTGAGCGTGTTGAGTGCGAGGTGTTCAGTACTGTGTGTGTTCAGTACTGAGCGTGTTGGGTGCGAGGTGTTGAGTACTGAGCGTGTTGGGTGCGAGGTGTTCAGTACTGAGCGTGTTGAGTACTGAGCGTGTGTTGGGTGCGAGGTGTTGAGTACTGAGCGTGTGTTGGGTGCGAGGTGTTGAGTACTGAGCGTGTGTTGGGTGCGAGGTGTTCAGTACTGAGCGTGTGTTGGGTGCGAGGTGTTCAGTACTGAGCGTGTTGGGTGCGAGGTGTTCAGTACTGAGCGTGTTGGGTGCGAGGTGTTCAGTACTGAGTGTGTTGAGTACCGAGTGTGTTGAGTGCGAGGTGTTCAGTACCGTGTGTGTTCAGTACTGAGCGTGTTGGGTGCGAGGTGTTCAGTACTGAGCGTGTGTTGGGTGCGAGGTGTTCAGTACTGAGCGTGTGTTGGGTGCGAGGTGTTCAGTACTGAGCGTGTTGGGTGCGAGGTGTTCAGTACTGAGCGTGTTG
>JAOVVF010000002.1:24390871-24404344 GCA_028565595.1 Duopalatinus emarginatus
AAGAAGAGTGATGAAGAGGAGTGATGAAGAAGAGTGATGAAGAAGAGTGATGAAGAGGAGTGATGAGGAGGAGTGATGAGGAGGAGTGATGAGGAGGAGTGATGAAGAAGAGTGATGAAGAGGAGTGATGAGGATGAGTGATGAAGAAGAGTGATGAAGAGGAGTGATGAAGAGGAGTGATGAGGAGGAGTGATGAAGAACTGAACAGAGGAATGAAGTGAGAGTGATACTGAGAGTTACGCCCTGGACACAGGGTGGAGGACAAACCCTACTATACTGTATACACACTGCTGAGTGCTTGGAAACACACACACCCCAGTGTACACAAACACACACACACATACACACACTTACACTCACAGTGAACAACACAATCATTATATGTGACCTGATCTGGCAAAATGAGTCACAGTGACCAAAAATACAAAATTGAGGTGAGGAAATATAGAGAATATAGAAATTAAACCCACAGAAGATTCAAATGATTAATGTCAGATTAAGAAAGTCAAATTATAAGACTGATATTATTAGTCAGATAAATAGAGTCAGTTTATTAGAGTTAAATTATTAGAGTCAGAACATTAGACTCAGTGTACTGTCAGTATATTCAAGTCAGTGTATTAGAGTCAGATTATTAAAGTCAGAGTATTAGAGTAAGATTATTAGAGTCAGATTAGTGTCAGTGTATTAAAGTCATATTATTAGTCATAATATTAGCGTCTGATTATTAGAGTCAGAGTATTAGAGTCAGATTATTAATCAGATTATTAGTCTGTGTATTAGAGTCAGATTAAAGTCAGTGTATTAAAGTTGGATTATTAGAGTCAGTGTATTAGAGTCAGATTATTAATCAGATTATTAGTCTGTGTATTAGAGTCAGATTAAAGTTAGTGTATTAAAGTTGGATTATTGGAGTCAGTGTATTAAAGTCAGATTATTGGAGTCAGATTATTAAAGCCAGATTATTAAATGCTCCAGTATATTAAAGCAGAACCCTGTGGTGATTCCATATGTAGCAGGAGTATCAGAACAACATATA
Source organism: Duopalatinus emarginatus (assembly GCA_028565595.1). Taxonomy (NCBI): domain Eukaryota; kingdom Metazoa; phylum Chordata; class Actinopteri; order Siluriformes; family Pimelodidae; genus Duopalatinus; species Duopalatinus emarginatus. Next base: position 24,391,911 of record JAOVVF010000002.1, read on the forward strand.
AAATATGAGACATATTTTCCAAACACTGCGTCTTAGTTGCTCCCAAACCCCAAAACATGCTGCACCAGAAACTGGTTCATCTTAAGAATCAGGCCACTGATCAACACAGAAGATCTACATCATCAGACCAGGTTTACACCTACAGACCAGGACTCACCTACAGACCAGGTTTACACCTACAGACCAGGACTCACCTACAGACCAGGTTTACACCTACAGACCGGTGACCAATCGTTAACCACTGAAGATGTGCACGTCATTGATATGGAGGAACACTGGTTAGAATGAGGAGTCAAACAGACCATATATGTGAAGATGGGTCAACCATCCCTGAACTGATTTGAGCATTTAGGAGAACACCTTTCATCATCTCATAATAGCATGACTGCAGCTATGTTCCAGGTGTGTATGAGTAACACACGTGAAACTGATCACCGGTTCCATTGTTATGTAGCGGTGCTGGTTTCAGTCGTTATGGTAACGAGCTGTATATAAGATTAAAGAAAGTTAGGAAGAAGTCACTTCTCCATGAAACCTCATGTCCAGATGAACTGACTCAACTTTTGAGATATTTAGACTAAAACATTTATATTCACAAATATGATAAATAAATACAAATTAAAATAAATGATTTTTAAAATAATTCCATGTTTTTATAAATCTATTTAGAAATCTGTTGCTTTTTCTAAATGAATTAAACTACAGAACTCTTCTGGTGAACTCTTATTAAAGAACTATAAGACTGTTTCAGTATCAGAAAGGTTCTCAGCTGAGACAGAACCTGTGTCTATTACAATAAAACTCTCCGAGAATCCTACATCTTCATTAATCCTCAATCACCAGGTGATCCTTTAAAGATCCGCTAACGCCAAGTTAAACTGACTCCTGGTTGTTCCCCTTAGAACCACCCATCACTATGTTCATGTGTTCTACTGGGAACCGGTTCTGTGCTTTTCAGGGGTTCTGTGTACTACTGTGTACTGTCTCTGTTCTAGGGTTCTGTAGTATTTAAATAAATGAGCTCAAGTTAATGAGGTTAAATATCTGTGTTAATGATTATCTTAATCCTGACAAATATAACAAGACTAAACTATATACTTGTGTAAGTGTGAGTGTGTGTGTGAGTGTGTGTGTGTGTGTGTGGTGTGTGTGTATGTGTGTGTGTGTGTGTGTGTGTCAGTGTGTGTATGTGTGTGTGTGTGTATGTATGTGTATGCTGCAGAACCTGTTTGGTTGCCAACGTTAGTGTTTATTAGTGCTCTCCTCTGAGTGAAGGAGAGAATCAGATCAGTCGGACTTTAAGCGAGTGAACAACTGAAGAGTGGACACTTCTCACCTCAGCATCATCAACAGGTCAGACACACATTCTATCTCTCTCTCTCTCTCTCTCTCACACACACACACACACAGTACTTGTTTAGGTATAAATCTAAAAACACATCACCGTGTCTGATGTTAGACTGGTTTACTGAATGTGTTACAGTACTAAACTGATCAGGGGGTAAATCAGTAGTTAAGATGTTGGACTACAGTTTAGAAGAAGCTCAACTCCTGGATGAACTCCTGGATGAGCTCCTGGATGAGCTCCTGGATGAGCTCCTGGATGAGCTCCTGGATGAGCTCCTGGATGAAACCACTAACTCTAACCTACTCAGCTGTGTGTAAATCAGATCAGTTTAAGTCACTCTCCATAAGGATGTCTGTTAACACCAGAAATGTTAAATATAAAAATAAGTGAAAAAAACACCACAAGAAATCTGTATAATAAATATATTAGATTATTATTATTATGTTTTTTAATGTAAAACATAAAGCAGAGATCATTAGGTCAGTATCTTTATCTTTATCAGTATTATTATTTATCATTTATTATTAAGGAAGTATATAAATTAAATTACTTCTTCTTCTTCTTATTATTATTATTAGTAATATTATTAGTAGTATTAATGATACTCTGTACAGTTGTAGTGTGGAACATCACACAGATTCACATCATAACACTTTTCCTCATTTAACAGAAAGTATTATAGGTTTGTTTTTACAATTATTGAAATAAATATAAACTGCAGAGAGACAAACTAAACTTTAACTAAAGAAGAACCTACAGAGGAAACATACACTAACATTCAGGCGTAAAAAAGAGGAATATAACGGTTCTGTTATTTAGAATAGAAATGAATAACACAATCGACAGACACCCCCCCCTCCCCCCATGGGATCAATGAACCATTTCTTCCAGCTGCATCATATCTTTGAGAAGTTCCATTAAACACTATGAAATGTAAAATATATTTAATTTCTGTCAGCAGTAGTGTAGCTGAGGTTGTCAGTGATGACGATCAGACAGTCAGAGCGTTACAACCTGAAACACTGAGCTGAGAACAGGGCAGAAAAATCACCCGCAAAATCAATGACACCTACTTTAAAACATGCAGGAAAACTTTTAACACAACGTTACACTTTTTATAGTCTTATGGTAAAAATCATCGTTCTACAAATCACATGGTTTCTAAAAGTAACAGAATCACCAAACCTTAATCCTGAAATCATACAGTAAACCGCTAGAGTATTAAACAATAACTCAACAAACTTACTGTAAAACTTACTGTAAAACCACAGCTGAACATTTTAGAACCACTCTGATTATCACACCACATGTTCAACTGAAACTAAACGGAAATAAATAAATAAAACTAAATGCAAATAAATTCTATTGTTTAAATTAATTCAAATTCAAATAAATACATGTTGAAAACTTTATTTACATTTAAAACTAAATAAAGAATGAAGGAGTTTCTGCAGCCTGTCACTGACCACACCCTGCTAATGAGATGCAAAAACCTCATGAATATGACTAAACCTAATGGAACGGATGAGAAGAGGTCCGTGCGTGTGTGTGCGTGTGCGTGTGCGCGTGTGCGTGTGTGTAAAGTATGCAGCAGGGTCAGGTACACCAGCCCTCACTCATCTGAACCAACGGGTTTTACACCTTTTACCCCAAAACCCAACACCATTCTTCACATTCCAGGCATATGAGCTGCTGTTATCAACACACACACACACACACACACACACACAATACAGTAGATAATGACTGTTTTATAAGTTTAAGTGAGGAGTTTAATGGTTGGTTGTGTTGTGCAGGGAAACACAGATCTGTCTCTAATCCACTGCAGGAATCCTGATGAACCTCCAGAGTCTCACACTGCCGGTTCTAATTCACCAGTCAGGAAGTTACGAGTTCAAATCCCATAACTGCTGCACAATGAAAACCCATATTATAGCTCATATTCACACTAGTAACTGTTTCTTTTCGGCGCACGTCTGAGACACAGAGTGTATAACGTGTGTATGGTTTATGGTGTGTATAAGGTGTATGGTGTGTGTGTGTGTGTATAAGGTGTGTATGGCCAGTCAGTCAGTTCTACACATCAAAGTCAACACACACTGCCCTGTTCCTAAAACTGACTCGACTGCCATTTAAATAAAGAGAACCTAAAACAATACCCTGATGATCTGAGTGTGAAATACAGAACCAGTAAAAGGTCACATGGTCGTGTACGGAACAAACAGCTGTGTGTAATAACACACACTTATACAATGATTAATAAATAAATCACGTGGAGTGTAAAGTTTACAGATGTTTATTCACTCTGATCACACATTTACACCTTTACTCTCTTTATCTCAGTTATAATGTAAATCAGTCTGATGGTGATTTAGTCTGATCTGTTATTATAGTAAAATATATTCAAATTAATTCTTTACTGGACTTTTCATTTTTAACATCAGATTTTTTTTCTAGACCAAATGTGTAATAGAATCAGTGATAAAGGGGGCACAAACTTTTGCACATGACTGTCTGCACAGATGCCCCAGGTGTTTCATGTGCTCAATATGGCTACGTTATAAACTGCCACTTTTTATGTATTTATGTATTTATTTATTTAGTATTGTATATATATTTAAAGCTGATGATTATTTGATATGCAGTAGCTTTAGTATGGAAATGAAACATACTAAAATCATTTTCAGAATAAAAGTAAAAGTTGATTTTTATGTAACCCGTTTCTCTGAGCTCCTCTGTGGTTTATACTTTACTGCTTTTCTCCAATTATTATTGAAATAAAACTATTTTTAATTTATATTTTTATATTTATTCATAGTTGAACTTTTTTTTTATTAATCTCTGAAAACTTTTTAATGATTAACGTCATTAATTAAACACAAAAAAACCCAAATTGATTTCAGATTGTAGCATTAACTTATATATTATATCATTTTAATATTAAGACATTTGCAACTGAATTCACACTGAATTTTTAATGAAATTAAAATCAGTTTAAAAATGAGATTTATAAAGACACAGTCAGTGTACTGCAGTATATTCGTTATTTTATTTATTTATATATCTTCATTATTTATCGTCCCCTGTTAAGCACTGCCTGTGTGACCTGCACTGATCATTTTAAATTTAGTTAAACCGACGTAATGTATTAGCATGTTAGCAGTTATTACAAATAACTGTTATTCAATAACATTTTATTCATATGGCGACGTTAACAATTGAATTTTAAACAGATTTACAAATATATATATATATATATATATATATAACTCGACCTGTTTTGAATTCATGTGTAAAACTTTGAGGTGTAAACATTTAAAGCGACAGCATGTTGACAGTAAAGGAGCACATGCGGCTTTATTTATTTTAAATAACTGGTTGTGCAGCTTTGAACAATAAAGATTCCTGCAGTCAGATGGAAGTATATTAAGCATGTGAGTGTGACTAAACCCATGCAGCACATGACAGGAAGGACAGACAGAAATCAGACTGAATCTGAATTCTCACTGAATAAGTGGATCAGTTTTTATCATTAAAGTTGATGCAGTAATTCAGACTTTAGAATAAAATAAAAGATTTTTCTTCTATTGTGCCTTGACAGATTTCAGGACCTCTTTGTGTGATGTGCAGCTGTAGACAGAATTAAGAGATAATGGCCAGTTTCCTTTACACTGTGAGTACTTCATTTCACTGTCGACTCATTCAATGCCAACATTTCCATTTAAACATTCATGAATAATCTTGGGTTTTATTAATAATCTTTTTCAGAATGGAGACGTAGGGAGCTCGTCATCCTCAGTCGGTGATGTGTTTAACACTGGAATCAAAGAACCTGCTATAAACTTCAATCAAGGTAACAATCACAACAACCATGAGGAATCAGTTCAGGATTACTGGAAAAAGTTTCAGGTTTAAAAAAAAAAGAATTTTAAATATGATTATTAACCAGCTGGGTGTTCCACAGATGATAAGATTGTTGCTGCCACAGTTCACTTGGATCATCTTAGTAATGCTGACGTGCTGAAATTACTGAAAATCATCCATCCATATGATGAGAACCTTGAAATTAAGACCAATGGCAGTGCAAACGCCGGAGTGGTAAGAAATGTCTTAATGTCAGCTATGCAAATATAAAAATATTAAATTTGTATTTAATCTACAACTCAGGTTACAGTGTCTGGTTTGGTACACACTGTACCACAATGCATTCTTGACTGATCCTTTATTTACTTCCAACAGAGATTTGGCGATTTATTTTTTAAGGGTGAAGCTCCACAACTTCATGCTCCATCAGCTGGGTTAAATGGGAATTTAAGTCTCCCAGGTGTCAAAGGTGACCTCACATCTCCATCAGTGAATGGAGAACTCCCGCAGATGCACCTAAAAAGTTCCACACCAGAGCTGGCGGTCGGGGACGGCGGCAAGTTTACCATGCCAACCATCGGCATGACGGGGCCAAAACTTAAAGGTGCTAATCTAGACGGCAGCATCACCGCTCCAAAACTGAACGGTCCACAGGTTAATGCAGAGCTAGATAAGCCAGAAATGAGCCTTAAAACTCCTAAGTTTAAGATGCCAAACTTTCAGGGCAGCTCCCCTGCCTTAGACCTCAATTCACCTGATGTAGATGTGAATTTGACAAATGCTGAATTGAAAGGTCCCAATCTTAATGCAGAACTCCCAGATGCTAATGCAGACGTACCCTCTGGCAAAATTAAATTTCCCAAAGCAAACTGGGGTTACTCGAAGCCTAAAGTAAAGACACCAGAAGCTGACCTCTCTGTACCAAATCTCAAAGCTGACATGAAGACCCCAGGTGTGGATGTTCATTTACCTGATGCTGAGCTCAGTGGTCCTGAGGTTGGCGTTGATACTCCGAATCTTAACATCGACAGCCCATCTGCTAAAATAAAATGGCCCAAATTCAAGAAACCCAAAGGAAAAGTGAAAGGGCAGCTGGGTGACATTGATGCAGATGTGAATACTCCAGACCTCAATTTGTCAGCTCCCAGTGTAAATGCAGGCATCAATGCACCAGACTGTGATGTTGATGTCCCAGATGTTGACCTTAATGCTCCAAAAGTGAATATTAATGCCCCATCTGGAAAGTCCAAGTTCCCCACTTTTAAGCTACCAAAGTTAAATTTAAATAAACCAAAGGTGGAAGGGCCCAATCTTGATGCAGACATGAAAACACCAGATTTAGATGTAGACATGAACCTGCCCAAAGCTAACCTCGAAGGGCCAACCATAAATGCAGAAGTACCTGATCTTAAACTCTCTGCACCAAAAGTAGAAGGTGCTATTGATACACCAGGCCTAGATATCAAAAGTCCAGACGTAGACTTGAACACTCCTGAAATTGACGCTGAAGCTCCAGCTGTCAAATTCAAGCTACCCAAATTCCGCAAATTTACTGCCCCTACTGCAAAAGTCAAAGGACCGGATGTGGATTCTGATTTTAATGTTCCAGATGTTGATGTCAGTGGAGATGTGAATCTGAAAAGTCCTGCAATTGATGCCCCATCTGCAAAAGTGAAGAAGCCACATTTAAAGATGCCTAAATTTGGTCTCACTGGCCAAAGAGTAAAAGCCCCAAATGTTGATGCAAATTTGCAAACACCAAATGTAGATGTCAGCCTACCATCAGCTGAGCTTAGAGGGCCAAATCTGGACCTAAAAGCACCCACGCTTGATGGATCTCTAGCTGTTCCAGATGTAGACTTGCCCAAAGCTGAGCTGAATGCAAAATCACCAGATCTTAACCTCTCTACTCCAGATGTAGATTTGAACCTGCCAAAAGGAGATATCACAGGTCCTAATGTGGAATTAAATGCTCCAAAAGTTAATGCACCCTCTGGTAAATTTAAGATGCCACACATCAACATGCCTAAATTAAACCTATCTGGCCCAAAGGTCAAAGGACCAAATGTTGATGCAGACCTAAATGCACCAAACGTAGACATGGATCTACCTAAAGCAGATCTCAGAGGACCTGATCTTAACCTAAGTTCACCAAACGTTGATCTTTCTGGCCCAGACGTAGACCTGAATTTGCCAAAGGGAAGTCTTCAAGGTCCTGATGTAGATCTGAAGGTCCCAGATGCCAACATCAATGCACCTTCAGGTAAATTTAAGATGCCACACCTCAAGATGCCAAAATTAAACCTCTCTGGACCAAAAGTCAAAGGACCAAATGTTGATGCTGAACTAAATGCACCAAACATATACATGGATTTACCTAAAGCAGATCTCAGAGGACCTGATCTTAACCTCAGTACACCAAACGTTGATCTTTCTGGTCCAGACGTAGACCTGAGTTTGCCAAAGGGAAGTCTTCAAGGTCCTGATGTAGATCTGAAGGTCCCAGATGCCAACATTAACGCACCATCTGGTAAATTTAAGATGCCAGACTTCAAGCTGCCAAAATTAAACACCTCTGGACCAAAGTTCAAAGGGCCTAACCTGAATTCAGGTGCAGATATGGATGTTTCTCTTCCTGACATTGATGGAGAACTAAAGACACCAGATGTTGACCTAAATCTACCAAAGGCTAAAGTCAGTGCACCTGATGTTGATGTGAAATTACCCAAAGCTGATATGGATGTTAAAACTCCAGAAATGGAGTCTCCATCTGGAAAGTTTAAATTCTTCACTTTCAAAAAACCCAAAATTAATGCATCTGGTCCGAAAGTAAAGACACCAGAAGTTGATGTCAATGCGTCAGTCAAAAATCCAGAACTCAGCATGTCAGCACGAACAGTTAATGCAGATGTTAAAGCTCCAAATGCCAGTGTGAACCTGCCTTCAGCTGATCTTGAAGGACCCAATGTTAATATAGATGCGCCAAAAGGAAAGCTGAAATTTCCAACATTGAAAAGATTTCATTTTTCTGGTCCAAAAGTAAAATCCCCTGATATTGACAATCCTGATGTGAGCTTGTCAGCCCCCAAAGTTGAGATCCCTAACATGAATTTGAGTTCACCCGTTGATGTTGAATCTTCAGATGTTGATGGAAACATTCATAACAACAGTAGGGTCACTGCAGACGCAGATGTGGAACTTCCAAAAGATCTGCCTGTGTTCAAGACACACCGACTTCCCAACAGCAGATTTGACGAACTCCTGCAGGAAGCTACGGGAGCTGCTAATCTGAACAGTGACCCCGTTCAAACAGAACCACCATCCGTGCCGATTCTTCCCAGGATTAGAGCTGCATGGAAATCAAACTCAAATGGACTCACACAGCCAATTGATATAAAAGATAGGCTGCAACGTTTTACAGCTCGTTCCCTGAACGATCTCACTGCACCTTCCGATGACGGCTCGGCGAGCTGCAATCTCCCAGACACGCCTACGAAAGGGAAACGAGGAACATTTAAAGTAACCAATCCTGATACAGACATGGCCTATCCGGTAGTCAACTCAACTAGTGAAGAAGATAAACTTTCTCTGAGTCTCAACAACATGCTTGGCTTGACTACTGATTCAGACAATTAGCTTCAAGTCTGGACTTTAATCATTTAAAATTATTTTATTACTTTTCTTTTGTGTACATTATTTTTCATGGCTCTCTTTTTGTCTATCACTAGATATTAAAATAAAGAAACTGTTAATGTCCAAATTCTGTCCTTTACAGAATTGTGTAAAAAATCTTTTCAGGGGGGGTGAAGTTTAACATATTGTCACATTATTATAAAACGTTTAATTATTTTGTATTATTTTGTATTTGTCACTTATGTCATTAATGACAAGTTATTATATGAAGGAAGAAAATGCATTTAGAATATAAACCACTGTATGTGCAATTAAAAATATATAATATTGAAGGTCTTTTAATAATTATCTGTATCTGCTTCATGTTTATCAGTATTGTTGCAAATGGGACAAAACCTGTTTATTTACAACCTATTACAACTTTATGTTTATAATGCCTCTTTTCTCAAAGTGTAAAATACCACTATGTATTTTTTTCAATAAAGTAACATTTTAAGTTGAACATTTTTACTCAATGATGTTGTTGATATTTTTAACTCATCATCTCATAAATGTTGTTTTTCTTCTTCTGACTTTAGTTGATTATTGTTACATTCAAGTCCCTCGTGATCGAATGTTAATCAACACATTTATTTATGAAAAATCAAACACACTCATACAAACACGCACCATGTGGCTCATGTGGACTTCTTGTTGGAATATTCTGTAAATACCTACACAAAGCCAGAGGGATCATATCCAGGATTTCAGACTTAACTCCGATTTAAAAAGACAACAAAGAAAGAAAGAAAGAAACATGGATATGTGCAATTCACATTACACAAATATGACAGATTTTATGGAAAAGTTTAAATGGTAATGAAACTCCAGTGACAGTTTACTTAATATATTATTTCTGAAACAAACCTTCTCAAATCATGAACCTGTTTACATATAAAAAAAAATCTAATTATAAATGTAAATCTAACTGATTATTATAAACTTACATTTCTCCATACACAGGTTCTTGTCAGTAATGGTGTTTATTATCATATACACCAAAACATTTTTGTAATTATTCTTTTAAAACCACCTGAAAGAAACATAACATTAAAAAAAATGCTAAAAACATTACCAGTGGTATGAAATTTTATTTGTGGAACTTTTCCAACATAACCTCAAAATATCAAGTCTTTAAAAAGATCATCATCATGTAACGAGCCTCTACATGAAGTGTGTGTGTTTACACCAGTCAGAAACAAAGAGACAAATCTGAACAATTCCTCAGATTACTCCTATAACATGTCCTCTGACGTTCCCCTGGTTACTTTTGTTCATACCGGTAATCAGTTTCCATTTATTGAGTGGCACACAAAACAGAAATGATTTCAACTTCTCTTGTCGTTATTTAGAGATGAAAGGAACAAAAAGCCTCAAAAAAGAGAGAGAGATCATCATTTGGTGACTCTGATTAGAGACACAGCTATAAAAGTTAGATTAGTTTACTAATGAGGTAACATGAATCTGTTTGCCCATTAGCATTAGCATTAGCATTATATGTTATATGGCTACTAATGTCTCTCGAAGGACTTCATCTGCTAGTGTAAACATGAGGTACATTTTCTGATAACTGATATTCGATGTATCACAATATTTATCAGATTTAAGACAGAATGCAGTCTAATTTTTAAGGCGAACGTGTCATATACGCCATTATTCATAAATCTTCCTGACATGAAAGGTTTCACATACATCAAGCTGCACAGCTTCTGAAAGCTCTGAACAGAACCAGACAGTTTTGTTGTCCCCTGTTTACTTAGTAGACAGTCTTCTGACTGAAACTCTTTACAGACTGAATCTGTAAATGAACACTTTACTATCCACAGAACCACACAGAAAGCCCCTATACATCATGTGTTTTCATATAACTGTAATTCTGTGTACAACCGTAAAGAATCTTTCAATTTCACCCTGGAATGTAGGAACAGATCCATAAATCGTCTCCTTCTCCACAAACCTTTCATGTTCTGTGTTATTAAGTAGGTTGAATGTCTTTAACAGTCCAAAGGAGTCCCTGACAAACCACTGAAGAATCCTTATTGACAAGAGCATATCTCAGTATTGCATATTGCACTGCATTACCCAGCATGCACTGCACAAATATATCTAACAGTGATGCACAGTAATTTATCTGGGTAGAAAATCAGTAGAAACTCACTGTAAATGTGTGTGTTGTTGTGGTGTAAGTGGAGGTTTTATGCTGTACTCACTGGTTATTAGGGTTTTCTATTATTATTATTATTATTATTATTATTATTATTATTAGCTGCATGTCTTCTATTTACTGATAAACATCACTACAGCTACAAGTGTTAATCTACTGTAGTGTCCAGTTATGATTAAACCAGTTCATTAGGAGTTTTAAAGCTTGACAAGGTTTGGAAAAGAAAAAAATATGAGGTTGCATAATATATATAATCCAAAAAGTCCAAAAATGAAATGGATGAGTCCAGCCTCTGGACCACATTCTCAACATCATTGTCCACTCTGCTACTAGAAACCACAAGCCACATGTCCCTCTTTAATTAACTGTCTGTTTTTATTTGTCTTGCTAATGTACTTGCTTCCACCGCGAGGGCCAGTCGTTTTCCACCCACTGCTGAAGAAGCCGGAGAACATCAATCCGCTGGTAGAACTGGCAGAGTTTGGTGAGCTCCGTCACCGGTTTCTGGCTGTAGCGGAAAAGGAACTCCTGAGTGGGACTGTGAGAGGTGGAGCCATGCGTCCGCTGCTCGAGCATCACCAGCTCGTCGTAGCTCATCCCCCAGCGGCTGGCAAAGTTCTTCCAGTTTTTGACGGTGTAGTGCGCAGGGTCGAGCTTCAGTCGTAGTGTGTAGAGGAGATCCTCGTCGTCTAACAGGTCGCTAATTTTGGGAGGTGGAACGGAGCAGAGACACTTCTCACAGGAGCTCGACAAGCACTGGAGATCTGGGGTGAACTCTAAAGAGAAGAAATGGTACATTAAATCGTCTGATACTAATACTAATACTAATAATAACAAAAACAACTGATATAAGTAGGTAAAAGTGGTGTATTACCTGAAGTGATGGATCCTGGACAGATAAATTCACTTGAATCATTTTCAACAGGCTGTGACAAAATAAAACAGTCAATTTCATGTTTTAGATTAAAACACATTAACAAATATTAACACTATTATAATGATACACTACAGACCTACACTGTGAGAAATCAATTCATTTTAAACTGAAATACTCACAGAGTTTCTGCTCTTCTAAACAGTGTTAAATGTTGTGCAACGTTCACTTGGTCAGCACTTGTTTTTTTTTTTCAGGGCCATAATACGGGATCTGTTCCAACACTAGGATCTGAATCATGTGACCAGATCACTGATCTTTACATCCTGGATGTGCTAAATATACTCTAACACCACTTTATTTTATTTAGACTCTTAGCATATAATTTATTTAGACTCTATGGCACTCTGACCCCCCTTATCTTCTAGCAGTCTCATCTGACTCACCATGGACATGGACAGTCTACAATACACCATAATGGACAGATGTAGAAACCATGAATTAGATTACAG
>JAOVVF010000004.1:397047-409912 GCA_028565595.1 Duopalatinus emarginatus
AGGCTGTTCTTGGTTGATGATCAGTTGTTTGTAATATTTGCTCCCAGACACAATGGACATAAAGAAATTCTTTACAAGAAGTAAGTAAAAAAATTTTTTCCAGTGGAAATGTTAGCGCAGTTAGCAGGCTAATTAATGTTAGGAGATCTATCAGCTAGCTTAATGATAGCTATCATTTAAACCTGTTACAAATACACAAAAATGCTAGAAAAGGCATCTAATTAATTAAAAAAATCTGTGGGGGAGGACCCCCCCCCCATTTCATTTTATCCATGTGCCCCCCCCCATTACAAATGCTTCCGACGCTAGTGACCCAGAGGAATAAAGTCCACACGAGAGGAACCCAGTCTGAGACAGAACGCTGGCCTCAGTAGCACCGAGCCGCTGATACTTAAACGACTTACTTGAACAGCCCATATTTAATTAAATGTATTTAAATAAAAGCATCAGGGTGGCGATCTGATTCGATTAAAGACAGCGGGAAGGGAAGTGGAGTTAAGGGACAAGCCGGAAAAGCACATCATTGGAAAACCAGAGTGAATTGAAGTCTAATCTTGTTTGGATGTGCAGCAGGAAACTCCATCAACACACAGCAGTCCGGCACTGGGCTTCTGCATGGAGAAGAAATAATCCTCAGTATGGATACGATATTAAAGTCACCAAGCAGAACTTACTGAGGCTGTGTAGGAATCCCATTTATATCCACTGATATGTGTGTGTGTGTCTGCTTTCACATACACAGTGCTAAGTAATTCTGAACAGAACCCTTGTGGGGTTCTGTAGTCAGGTGAGAACCCAGAGGGAGAACGTGATTCGACTCAAACACACCGTGTGTTCTGGACCAAACCAAATAACAAACTGAACCGATGTAATAAAGTTCACTGTGATTTGGATGAAGATAAAACGTCTGATCGACGTGACGGTTCACTCTGTAGTACTGGGATGTGTTTATGTTTTATTTCAGTTAAAAATACCAACAATAAATGCACAGCGATTTACCAATAACACTATTTTACATTTAGAAATAAGGACAAATTGTAGTTTTTATCCATTTAATGTTGCAGAATATAAGTCCTTATGGATGAGCAGTTACCATGGAAACGATTACGTATCAGAATGAATGCATTAATGACATGCGCTACTGTCAGAGAAAATGAATCAACACCTGACTACCCAATCACAATCCGGAATTCAGCAGAGCTGAAGGATAAATTTATTATAATAGTTTATTATATAAAACAGGCAGCGATGGTGTTGACAGTGTTGACGGTGTTGACGGTGGTATTGAGTCTAAACTGACTGAGGTTTGCTCTATACAGAGAACCTCACACAGCAGACCAGGCTCTGCTGCCCATGTTTGATGGATTGTATCATTAAATAATTACAGTGTGTGACTGTATGTGTGTGTGTGTTTGGGGTGTGTGTGTGTGTGTGTGTGTGTATGTGTATGTGTATATGTATGTGTATGTGTGTGTGTGTATATGTGTGACTGTGTGTGTGTGTTTGGGGTGTGTGTGTGACTGTATGTGTGTGTGTGTGTGTGTGTGTGTATGTATATGTATGTGTGTGTGTGTGTGTGTGTGTGTGTGTGGCTGTATGTGTGTGTGTGTGTATCTGTGTGGCTGTATGTGTGTGTGTGTGTGACTGTATGTGTGTGTGTGTGTGAGTGTGTGCGTGTGTATCGGTGTGACTGTATGTGTGTGTGTGTATCAGTGTGACTGTATGTGTGTATGTGTGTATCTGTGGATGTATGTGTGTGTGTGTGTATCTGTGTGAGTGTATGTGTGTGTGTGTATCTGTGTGAGTGTATGTGTGTGTGTGTGTATCTGTGAGTGTGTGTGTTTGTGTGACTGTATATGTGTGACTGTGTGTATGTGTGTGTGTGAGTGTATGTGTGTGTGTGTGTGTGACTGTATGTGACTGTATGTGTGTGAGTGTGTGTATGTGTGTGTGTATATGTATGTGTGTATATGTATGTGTGTGTGTGTGTGTATCTGTGTGACTGTATGTGTGTATGTGTGTGTGTGTGTGACTGTGTGACTGTATGTGCATGTGTGTATGTGTGTGTGTGTATCTGTGTGACTGTGTGTGTGTGTGTGTGTGTATGTGTGTGTGTGACTGTATGTGTGTGTGTGTGTGTTTCACCTGAACATGATGAATCATCTCAATAACTCCTCATCTCAGAACTCAGCACTTCTTGTTTACGGTGAATACACTGCTGAGTTCGACTGGTGGATTTTCAGCCAGAACTGATACAGATTCCTTCAGTCTGAAATCCCAGACCACTGTTCAGAGCGAGATCCGTCTGTGTAAGGGCTGTTTAGACGACCCGCTGGATGCCTGATGCGCTGTCAAAGGCCAGGATGCGCTTTCAGCATATGGCCGGCATTTTTCCCATGCCAGACTTCTAATTCATTAAAGCAGAGAGAAAGAAGAGGATGAGGAACATCCTAATGTTCAACACTGGACAGATGAGAGACTCTGAATCTATAAAACAAAAGCTGGAGCTATTTTTTCGGTTTCTGTCCTTTCCCCAACATGTTTAATTGAAGACTATGGCTTCCAGACATTTGAGGCATTTCTCAATGTTTTCTGTGCCAGGAATGAGAACACACACACACACACACACACACACACACACACACACACACACAGCGAGAGGAGCGTGGCGGTTGAAAAAGAGGGCGTTTGTTCTTAAGGCAGAGGAAATTAGAAAGGCGGCCAGTTGGAACGGGGTACTCGCCTTTCTTCTCCTCTCCAGCTGTACGCGCTGACAGATGGGCTCTGAGGGAGAAAGGAAGGGCCAGGATTAGAACTTGGTGGCTTCTTTCAGATCCTGGAGGTGGAGGTGCGGCCTGCGGTGTGACTCCGTGGGCGATCGGTTCTCTAATGTCATCAGAGACACAGGAAGAGGAGAAGGAGGAGCCGTGGAGAGCCTCGCCATCAGTGGCAGCATCTTAATAACCGTAATGAAGACTGCTTTAATGAATCAACTCATACACAGAGATGTGATACCTGCAGCTGAGTCTGTGAGCCTGCTCCTCACCACGCGTCCTCACCACGTGACCCATCACACTGTAGTAATGAGCTAATGCGCTTAATGTCACTCCGACGTCTCAGAGACATTATCTGAGCTTGCTCATCGCCCAGCTGATGTCCCTGATCCGCTTGAGTGTGTATGTGTGTGTATGTGTGTGTGTGTGTGGAGACAATCCAGTTAGGGAAGACTTCACATAATTCACTGTTTATTAATATAATCATCCGAGTATAATGTTTTATTTGACTTCAGTTTGGATTTAAGAACATTTTCACAAAGCTTTTATTAAAATATAATAAATGAGGGAGTGTGTGAATGGACCCTATAAAAATATTTAACTATTGCCTCCAAACTTAAACTGTGTGTGTGTGTGTTTGTGTGTGTGTGTGTGTGTGTGTGTGTTTGTGTGTGTGTGTGTGTGTGTTCGTTTCTGATTATAATTTTTTTTTTTATTTAAAAAACTCCAAGCCTGAAGTAAACATTAAAACAGATGGTACTTTCAAAGTGTGCTTCATCAATCTTCCTCCACCCCCCACCCCCCACCCCCCTGAAAAAAGAAAAACTACTCTTAAAATATTTGCTATTAAAACCAATTAGCTCATTTGAATATCAAATTAATTAGTAAACACACTTACTGGAGTAAATCTTTCGTTTTTTTTTTTTTAATAAGTGAGAAGTTCTCTACTTGGCTCGGTGGTGTGTGTGTTCATTTATACTGATATCTGTTCCCATGTCGACAGACACTGAAGATCTCTACACGTCTGGAAATGGGGAAGGGGGGTGGGGGGGTTGTTCTCAGGCAATTTTCTGCTAGACTTCATTTTTAATTTATTCACATTTCATTTATTGGTCTCTGCTTAAAACTAATCAACTAATCATCTTAATGATACACAGTGTGTATGGGGGGGTGGGGGTGGGGGGTTGGTGGTCAGACGTCATTTTAAAAATGTCTCAGAAACCTTCAGTAAGAGTGAGGATGAAACTGAGATGTGTGGCTGAACTCCCCTGGGGAGGGGGAGGGGGGGGAGGGGGTTAAAAAATGTGGTCAACCTTGAATCACCAGAAATATTTCAATTTTGCGGATGCTGACCATCCAGACTTCCTGATACTATACAATCCTCCTCTTCCTCTTCCTCTTCTTCTCGTCTTCCTCTTCCTCTTCTTCTCGTCTTCCTCTTCCTCTCCTCTTCTCTCCTATATCCACTTCCTCTCATCTCCTTTCCTCTCCTCTCCTCTCCTCTCCTCTCCTCTCCTCTCCTCTCCTCTCCCCTCCCCTCCCCGGAACCTTTGGTTCCATAACCACAAGGCCACTGCTGCCCCATTAAGGAAGCCTGTTACATCCAGCTGTTGAAACCAGACCTTTTTAGATATTCAGTCTAATGCTCTCCAGACTGATCCGGATAGAGTCAAGAGGCCAAGACCAGATTGAGACCAAATAAAAGGGAGACCGAATGTGTATCCGGGCCAGGCCTTTAATTAGTCCACTGTCATTAAGCCTTTAACTGATATAAACGTAAAAACATAAACTTAGATTGATGTATTTGAAAAAGACTGATAAGCTTAACACCCAACAGCCGAGTCTGGGTCAAGTCCAAGTCAATACAGAAAACATCTGAAGACTGGTCTGGGGTTCCACAGCTCTACCTCCATGATCAGGAATCCCATCAGAAGATACTTCAGTAGAGGGCAGGATGTAAAGAAGTGATAAATGGAACGTCTACCACCAGGTAACAGCTGATTAACGTCTGCACACAGATTCTCACAGCCCTGAAGATTTTACTTGTGGGTTTACATGAGTGTGTCCTGATCTCCGAGACTCTCACTCCTCACTGTCACCATGTGGGGGATTTTGGATTGGTCGATTCACTTTCAATTACACAGCGAGCCATTTTTTTTACAGGAGACCTCACATCTAACACACCTGCTGACAGAAGACAGACAGATCGACTCTTATACTCGTGTGGTTTAACACGATCTCGTGATCTGGTGTGTGTCTCCAGCTTTAAATCAAACATGGTGCAGGGGAAAAGCAGGAACACATTCATTTTGAATTCTCTTCTTCATGCAGTTTTAATTATATCCAGTATCACAGAGCAGCTTTACAGAAATCAGCATGGAGATTTTTATCCCTAATGAAAAATCCAGAGGTGACAGCATGGAGCAAAAAGGAAACCTCAAGAATAACCAGACTGAACATGGACCCTTTCATTTCTATATAATATATAATTACTAAACCATTCTGTAATCATCAACACAGCAGTTAGATTATAAATATGTGATTTATTCAGCTGAGAAGAAGATTTTTGTGTGAGGTATTTATATCCCACTCCACAATCAAAATAAATTCATTCTAAGCAAATTTGGAAACAATGCCTTATAAGGAACTGGTTTTAAATCACATTTTATAAGTACTGGCACTTCAAGTAACCAGACATCCAGAGGTGTTCTGTGGTATCTGTCACTGAGCATTCAGTACCACTTCCTCTAAGTTGTAAGGCTTGGCCTCCAAGGATCTTTGTTTGTCCAGCACAAATACTTAATCGGATTGATATCTGGAAAATTCTAAGGGCAAGTCAACACCTTGAACTTTTTGTCATGTTCCTCAAACCATTCCTGAACCATTTTTTTGCAGTGTGCCAGAGAATCCTGCTTATCCTGCTGAAAATGGACACTTCCATCAGGGAATGTCATTACCATGATACTTGCGGGAAGAGGTTCCTCCTCATTCTTTTCGTGTTCGCCTTCAGAGTACGAAAGCATTTCCCAGAGCATAGCAGAGAGAAGAGTTCATTGTTGGGGTGACTGAGGTCCTTCATGATCTTCCTGGCTCTGATCAGTCTGCAGGTCAGGAAGCTTGGTCTGGGTAATATGTTTAGCTGATTGTACCACTCTCTCTGGAGGGCCTGTCTGTCCTGCTCAGTGCTGTTTCCAAACCAGGCTGGGTTAGGGTTAGGGTTAGGGTCACATGTTCCCTGTGAGGATGCTTTCAATGGTGCAGGAGTAGAAGTTCTGCAGCACCTTGGAGGGCAGTCTGAAGTTCCTTAGACGTCTTAGGTGGTGGAGACGCTAACAGGCTTCTTTGTGACTGCAATGATTTGGCAGGTCCATGATAGGTCCTTTGAGATGTGAATTCCAAGGTGCTTGAACCTCTCTACTCTTTCCACCGCCGTTCCGTTGATGAGGACAGGGTGGTAGCTCCTCTCCTGTTTTCTGCTGCAGTCCACAATCAGCTCTTTTGTCTTGCTGATGTTGAGGTGGAGATAGTTGTCCTGGCACCAGTTCTCCAGGTGTCTAGTCTCCTCCAGGTAGGCCCCCTTCGTCATTGTCTGAGATCAGGCCTGCCACAATGGTGTCATCAGCAAACTTGATGATGGTGGTGGAGCTGGAAGTGGCAACGCAGTCAGAGGTGTACAATGAGTACAGCAGAGGGCTCAAGACACAGCCCTGGGGTGCTCCAGTGCTGAGGGTGAGGGTGCGTGAGACATGTTTGCCTACATGCACAGCTTGTGGTCTGTCTGTCAGGAAGTTGGAGATCCACTGACACAGGGATGGGTGGAGTTTCAGATCTTCCAGCTTTGTGGTGAGTTTGGAGGGGATAATGGTGTTAAATGCTGAGCTGTGGTAGACAAACAGCATTTTAACATAGTTACCCCTCCCAGTGTCCAGGTGTGAAAGTGTTATGTGGTGCAGACGGGTAATGGCGTAGTCTGTGGAACGGTTGGGGCGGTATGCAAACTGGAGTGGGTCCATAGTGCAGTGCTTGGAGTTCGCACTCTCCAATCTGCAGGGTGGGCTCTTGTAGTCTATTATAGTCCGTAGTCCTTGCCACAGGTCCCTAGAGCCACCTTGCTGGAACTGTGAGTCTAGTTTCCTTTATTAGCGCAGCTTCGCCTCTTTCATCACTTTGCGCACTCCATAGGACGCAGCCTCATGCATGTTCCCGCAGTGCAGGTGTTCAAAGCATTGTGGATGGTCCACCCACAGCTTCTGGTTGGGAAACCTCTTAACAATAGTCTTTTAACTGTGTCGGAACATGTCCCAGAACATCCTGCAAGGCAGCCACCGATTGGTTCGTCCAGTGTGCGACCTCCCTCTGAACCAAAACTTTTTTTGCCTTTGTTTGTATTTTGGCATGAGAAAGATGGTGGCATGGTCCGATGTCCTTATGTGACGTGTAGCAGTGATCCAGAGTCCTGTTGCCCCTGGTGGGGCAGGTGTTGTGCTATTGGAAGTTTGGCGCTACACGTTTGAGGTTGGCATTGTTAAAGTCTCCAACCACAATGAGTGCAGCATCCCTGTGATGTGTTTGGAACTGGGTGAGAGCGTCATGAAGCTCACACAGTGCAGTGTTCTTGTTGACTTGTAGTGGGATATAAACTGTGCAGACTATAACTGAAGAGAACTCCCGAAGAAGGTAGAAGGGACAAAAGTTGAGAGCAAGCAGCTCCATGTTAGGTGTGCAGGAGTGTGTGAGGGTCACAACATTGGCACTGTTGCACCACTTGTTGTTTACCATAACACACCGAGATGAAATGGACGGCTGGATGGCGTGATCTGGTTCCGCTGGGTTCAGCCATGTCTCAGTGAAGCAGAGAGGTTGCAGTCCCAAATGTCTCTCTGGAACTTGATTTGTGCCAGAAGGTTTGTTTTCCAGAGACTGAACGTTGGCTAGCAGGATACTAGGCAGGGATGCACAGTGTGCTGTGGCCCTTAGCCTGTCCCTGACGCCAGCTTGCTTCCCTCTGGGCCGCCACTGCTTCTTTGTTTCATGTCGTTTGTCGTTCCTCAGGATCTCACTTAGCCAGCTTGGATCCAGGGTTAAAAACGATGTGAGGTGAGCAGATTATAGAATAACAGAAACAAGAGAGTCTCTATCATGGATAATCCAAACCATGTTGAGCAGAAGAAGTTAAAAAACGAACAGGAATTAAGAGAATTTAACGAAAAAAGAAAAAGTGTGGACGGATCAGTCGAGACGGTGGTTGACCTTAGAAGCTTAGAAGATGATTCAAATAAAACTGAATTAAATCATTAAATGTATTCTTATACCCATATACTTTATATCATTATACCCTTATGTCTATACAGCTTATACTCTTATACCTATATACTCTTACATCCTTAAACTCAAATACCTCATACCCATATACCCATATGCTTAAAATGAATTTTTTACAGTGCTGGAGAAAGTGTATCTCTGTTTGGACCTCGACTGTCCTACAGTGAACACACAGTCTGTCCTCTCTGGACCTCCATGCCTGTTGGTTTCTATGGCCAGTCTATGATCCCTGAGGCTGTATTTGGTCAGGATCTGTCTCTGCTATCTCTGACAGATCACACTTGGGTCCTGATACAGTTGCAATGTACTTTGATTTTTCTCCAGTGTTTCAGATAAAGACATTGAATGTTCTGGATGATATGATTAATGTTGAGTTCGGGTTGTTAAGCAGTGCAGGAGCGAGGTTGTTATAGGTTAGATGTTACAGGTTTAGTAAACCTCAGAACCAGCTGACTGAGGGAGCCCTTTTCAGGGGTAAGTTTGTGGCTCTTTAAAATGTAGTGTGTCAATTTTTGGAATAGAATGTTTATGAACTATTAAAATCATTCTGCAGAATTCTACATGCGGGGCTTCTGGTGGATGTTTGTCCCGTTGAGTGTATTTGTTCTCACTAAGTGGACACCACACCTCACTTCTATACAAAACAATCTCTCTCACTATCCCTCCATGTCTCTTTCTCTCTCTCTCCCTCACCCCTCCTCTCTCTCCTTCCGTTCCTCCACATTATTGGCCATTATCTCTCACCCGGCCCTGTGTGAGGTGACGGGGTCTGGCTGTTGGAGAGACGACAGGAAAGACCTGGGCTGCAATAACACATTATTAGCTTTTCTACAGCTCCCCTGGGCTGGATTAAAACTGGATCTCCTTTGGCTCAGGGAAGGCAGAACTCCATCACAACACACCTCCACCATCCAGTCCACCACTTCAGTTTTTATTTACAGAGAATCAAAAAATCTTTCTGAGTCTTCACATTCAGACAATTAGCAGGAGTAGTGTAAGATTCATCCCGTATTCCCAGTTTCACTTCTGTTACTAACACGTCCTCACTGACTAGCTTCAGGTCTCAGGAAGTAAATTTATTATATACAGTAGATTCTTTCTTAAGTTGGCTTATTTTTTAATATAAGTGAGCTTTAAAAACGTTTAGGTTTCTCTTACTGTAGAGTTTCTGTAATAAATAGCTTAATTTAAACTTTTTTAGATTAGGAAGTCAAACTACTTTAGATTGTAATGACTCTGCAGTGGATGTTCTTCTCTGAAGTCTACATTATGATATCCTTTAAGATTCCTGTCAGGTTGTCTCCTGCCATCACAACAGCAGGAAGCTCAGTCTCAGAACATGACATTTTGCTTACGGTCACTTACACTCCTTTTTTTTTTTTTATGTCAAACGCTCATAAGCCTCTCGTCACTGAATGAATGAACTTTGCAGGAAATCGATGGTATTGATGATCTATAGATCACACGAGTCAACAAGACTGACATCATAAAAATGAATTCATCTCATCAGGAAAGTCAACAGCAGAATATAATCAAAATGGGACAAAGTAAATTAAAGCCAATCAATAAGACAATTACGGTGATTGACTCTGTGGACAGAAACGCGGTGAGGAAAAATGAGGGACAGGGCGATATGAAGTGTTTTTTAGTATAATGTGGTAGGATTTGACACATACCAATCAGACATAACATTAACACCACCTGCCTGAACCTCTGAAGGTGTTTTGTGGTATATGACACCAAGATCCTTCTGTGGATCTTCTGTAAAATCGGACTAGAAGGTCTAGTCTTTAACCTTTGAATGGGTTTATATATATATAAGAATATATAAGACAGGAAGTAAACAGTCAGGTTGATGTGAAGCAGGAAAAATTGTCATGTGTAAGTAATGTGTCCATACTGTGCTTGTAATCACAACACTTCAATTCTATTCAGTTTTATTTGTATAGTGCTTTGGACATTGTCCCAAAGAAGCTTTGCAAAAATAAAGGAACAGTTATACATTTATAGAAGTTTGATCCCTGATGAGAATCCGGTGGTGATGGTGGCAAGGAAAAACTCCCTGCGATGACAAAAGGAAGAAACCTTGAGAGGAACCAGACTCATAAGGGATGAGACAGGTTTGGGAAGCAGGAGGAATCAGAAATCGGGGTCACTGGTGTCTCCTTGTGCCTCAGCTATATCAGGTGTAGCTCATCTGAATGGGAGGTGAAGAGAGAGGGTAGAGAAGAGAATACAGAGAGTTGGGTATGATCTTTTATGTAATGGTCACATTAAATATAAGTTGTGCAGACAGCAAGCAGAAACTCTGGCAGACTCGCTAAGACAGCATAACTAGAAGGAAGAACCAGAAGGTGACACAAACATGAGAGACCCTGGGACATAAGGCAACCACTTCTAGCTGCCTGTAGTCCTAATAGAAGTACTTCTATTTGATCAGAATTTAGTAAAAGAAAATTTTCCACTTTCCAAGGTCCTGCACACATTACTCAACATTACTAAACTGGTGTCTCATCTGGATTTGCAGACACATATAACTGTGTATCATCAGCATAACAGTGAAAGCTGATACCATGTTTACGAATAATATTACTATAATATAATAATATAGGTAACATATATAGAGAAAATAATAACTGGCCTAAAACAGAACCTTGTGGAACACCAAACTTTACCTTACTTGGCATAGAATAGTCACCATTTGCATCTACAAACTGATAACGGTCACTCAAATATGACCTGAACCAGGCCAAGGCTGTTCCCTTAACTCCAACAGCATTCTCTAACCTAGGAAGGAGAATAGCGTGATCAGTGGTGTCAAAAGCTGCACGTAAGTCAAGTAATGCAAGCAGGGAGACACGACCGTGATCAGAGGCCAGTAACAGGTCATTCACAACTTTAACCAGTGCTGTCTCTGTGCTATGATGAGGCCTAAATCTGGACTGACAGATTTAAAAAATGTTATTTCAATGCAGAAATGTTATTTCTAACCTTTTCTAGGATCTTTAGGGGAGGTTAGATATTATTCTGTAATTAGACAGCTGGCAGGCTTCTGCAGTGGTCTTCATCCTGATTAGTTTTGCTACAGTATTAAATAAGAATCTAGAATTATTTTTGATATCTTCTATCGGGGAGTAGAAATAATTTGCTCTAGCAGCACTAAGAGCTTTTCTATAGGAAACTCTCCTTCCATGCCGTTTGGAACACAACCAGGTTAGTTTGATGCCACTTATGGCATCTGGTCTGTTTTAAGGCGCATGTAATCATTATAATCACGGTTCTAGTTTCTTTTTCTTTTAAATTATTCTTCTTTTAAGTTGGCTTACACTATTCAAAGTATTCGGTCGCCCAGTGGGGTAGGATAGCAATCCAGTCAACCTGAGAACTCTGGGAGTCTACTGATAAAAATATCTGCAGTAGATGTTGTAAAAGTAAAAGTACATTTGATACTGTACTGATGTGAAATGCATATGTTTTGGTTAATATTTAATTTAAATGAAACGAGGTACTGATTCATGATTGTGCATGTGTGTGTGTGTCTGTGTGTGTGTCTGTGACGTATTTCTACAAAGCATGATATTTAAGCTTTTGCCTATTTTCTGTACTCTGAACTTAAACATATTGAAGAAGGATTGTGGGCTGCAGTACAATATATCTGTGAAGCTGAGAAGACAGTGGCATTTGATCGTGTCCTTTGGTGAACTCTGAGATATTGTCTGGATTGTGTTAGGTTTAGTTTCTTTATGAGAAGAAGCACACATTCTGACAGTGGGAACCTATAGTATCATCACTACGGCACTATTTTATGTATATATACATATATATACACATTATATATATATATATATATAACCCTGAACATCTGCATGGGAGAGAACAAGGGAACAGTTTGTCAACAAATGGAACACCCTTGAATCTTCAGAACAGTTCAAACACAGAACACTCAATTCACAGTCGAGATGTAACTGCTAGGGACATGGACTTCTGTAATGTTTGTAAAATGTTTTGTAAATGTTAGACATGTTTGTTTCAGTATTTAATTAGTTATTTCATTATGAAATTTGAATTTGAATAGTTTGAATGTAAATTGTTTGATTAGTGGCTCAATGTGTTATATTAAAAGGCCTGATTTATGTTTGTAAAAACAGTTCAGTTTTAAATGAAATAGTATTGTGTATGATACATATACACAAAATTTAAAAAATGTTAAAAAATGTTCTATTTTGAATTTGTATGGAGGAATTTAGGTTTAGTTGTTTGCTTATTAAACTACAGTTATAGCTCTGATGTGTTTAGTTTAAACTAAAAGTAATGCATTTTGTTTGTTTTTAAAGGTTATCAACCTGAACTATCCACTAAATTACCTACTAAACTATCTACTAAGTATCTGAATCCACTGACTATAAACTACTGATCATCTGCTGTATCTACAAAATCAATAAATCACAACTAAAGGAAGATTTGAGTCGTCCGTTTGTGTCCGTCAGACCAGACTTTTTTCAAGTTTGAGCAAGAACAGAGTGAAACCTGACATAACTTGACAATGTGTGTGTGTTTGTGTGTGTGAGGGTGTGTTTATTGTTGTTGTGTCTGTGTGTGTGTCTGTGTGTGTGTGTGTGTGTCTATCTTTCTGTGTCTCTCTCTCTCTCTCTCTCTCTCTCTCTGTGTATCTCTCTCTCTCTCTGTCTCTCTCTCTGTGTGTGTGTGCGTGTGTCTGTGTGTGTGTCTGTGTGTGTGTGTGTGTGTCTGTGTGTGTGTCTCTATGTGTG
>JAOVVF010000004.1:496313-507578 GCA_028565595.1 Duopalatinus emarginatus
TGCATGCAAATGAGCTGTAACTTGTCTGGAACTTAATTACGAACTGATCAACAGGTTTTACAAGAATTTAATACAAAATAAAAACACATTTTAATATTAATAACACCAGCACCTGAGAAAATGACATTAGGGTCACGGCTTTAAAGAAAAATAGACTGGAATTTGTTTGATTTTTTTTTTTTGTTTTTACTCCAAAGGTTCAGTTCATTTTTACAGGATGGAGATCCACAGACTCGGATCGAATCCTCAGATCATTTCACTCGTATCAAAATGGGACAAGAAACAGGATGTTATGTACAGAATAATTAAACCCATGTAATGATGGAAGAGAGAGAGAGAGAGAGTGAGAGAGAGTGAGAGACAGAGAGACAAAGAATGAGAGTGAGATAGAAACAGAATGAGAGAGAGAGTGAGAGACGGAGAGAGAGAGAGAGACAGAGAGTGAGAGAGAGAGAGAGAGGGTGAGAGAGAGTGAGAGAGAGGGTGAGTGAGAGAGAGTGAGAGACGGAGCAAGTGAGAGAGACAGAGTGAGAGAGAGAGAGAGACAGAGAGAGAGACAGAGAGAGAGAGAGACGGAGAGAGAGAGAGAGACAGAGAGAGAGACAGAGAGAGAGAGAGACAGAGAGAGTGAGAGAGACAGAGAGAGACAGAGAGAGTGAGAGAGACAGAGAGTGAGAGAGGAGGCTTTGCTGATGCTGATTTTATAGAAGCTGGCAAATTCAGACAAACTTTAAAAAAAAAAAAAAAAAGATAAAACAAATAGATAAAATGATAATAAAACATGTCTTGTATCTTCAGTCCTCCTCATCTGCCATGTTTCTGTCTCACACACACACACAATGTACTGCTACCTTAATAACCAGGCTACAGGTTCTTCCAGAAAGAAATCATAATGAACACTCTGATACTGAAATCCCACTCGTCCGACTCATTCAGTAACCTCAGCTCAGTTGGCTTGTCGTGATCATATCAAGCTGTTGGGGGGTGGGGGGGTGCAGGGGGTCATGAGGACGTTTCCGGAACTCGGAACGAATGTGTGAATGATGAAGCTGTTTGTGTCCTTTAGTTTGAAATGATGTCTAACGTCTCAGACGTCTCACAGACGTGATGTGATGTCCAGACTGGATCGGTACCAAAGCTGTCTGATGGAAAAAAAAGGGGGTGTGTCCCTCAGGAGGTCTGGAGCTGATCAGAGCACACGGGTTTCACATACGGTACTCAGCCGTGGGACTGAACCAGGACATGGTTGGTACCTTTAGTCTGACCCTAAATGCACTAAAGGTACTAAAAGTGACCCAGAGACAAGCTAATATTAATTATACCAGGGGGCGTGGTCAGGGGCGTGTCCACATTTGCATACTCGTGTATGTTTATAAGTTATGGTTATTTTGTTTATTTTAAGGGCATTAATTAAAACGTGATTTTTTTTTTTCTCAGTCATTTCATGGCGTCACTGAACTGACAGAAGTTTAAACCGAACCGCACGGTGTGAAAATCTCACGGTTTATCGCGATATGACTGATAATAATCACCACTCCGCGTCTTTTTTGTCTTAAACAACAAAAACAGTCAAACAGAAACAGACGCCCCGCAGCAGTCTCCTGATCCGGCTCGGCTCGGCTCGGCTCGGGTCAGACTTTCTTCCGAACCGCGCTGATACCGGACAGCACGCGGTCGCGCTCGCGGAGCTCCTCCTGCAGGCGCGCCTCGTTCACGCGCAGCTGGCGGATGGTGTTCTTCATCTCCTTCATCTTCACCTCCATCAGGGCGATGATGTCGCGCTGCTCGTTGAGTTTCCTCAGCAGCTCGGCTGAGGTCGTGCCGTTGGTCAGTGAGTACGAGTGCTCCTCTCCACACAGAGCCAGGAGCGGACTGGGCTGATCCGGGACCTCCGGCACCACCGTCACCACCACCTCGGCGGTTTCCTCAGACTTTAGAACCGGTGCTGTGCACGAGCCGTCCGCCGCCGCTGCTGCTGTTAACGATAGTGATGATGATGATGTTGAAGATGTTGAGGAGGATGATGAAGATGATGATGATACGGTGACGGGTGTGATATATTGCCCGTTCTGTCCGATCTGCACCACGAACTCGCCGATAACGGGCGCGGGCGCGGGCGCAGCGTACACCTTCCTGCCCCTGCCGCGCCGACTTCTCCTCTCGTTCACTCCGCGTAACGGGAACAGCGTCGGGACTCGGATGGTGTAGGTCTTCCTGCCCCCGGGAAAGTGCACGCTGCACACGCGGTGTCCTGTAGTGGGCTGGAAGGTGCTGAAGCAGCCGCTCACCCCGGCCCGGGAGATGTTCTTCAGCCAGATCTCCCGCTGAGTCGGGTCTTTCGGGAAGGTGTAGAAGCGGAGCTCGCGGTCCCGGTGTGAGTTATTATAACACCCCGGCACGCAGCACGTGAAGCCTGGCATGACGGCGTCGGGTTTTTACTTTTCCTCCAGTAAAATCTCACACAAGTTTCTCTGGATTTTGTTTTGTTGATCTCCTTCGTGCGCTGTTATCAAATGCAGCGGCCTAAAAGCGGAACTACACGTCCCACAATACTTACGACTTCCTGTTTGGGTTTTCTGAAAGCGCGTTGATGAGCGCCGAGTCTGCGCACGACATGCGCATATTCCAGACTTTTCTCTGGTGATAAACACACCGCGGACTGCGCAGAACTGGACTGACTAAAGTAACAGATCTCAGAATTCAACAGCAATACAATTTATATATTCAATTTTAACAAATACAGAAAATAGATGCATGTTGATGTTGAAGTGCTCACTGCTTTATTTCTTTACCCTTAGGCGGAAAATGACGTGTCACTCTATTATATTCAATTATATATATATATATATATATATTAGATATTTTTTATTTTGCAGACCAAATTTTACAACATAGAAAAATCATAAATGTGCCTAAAAATAAAAACAGAAAGGTATTTGTGTGTGTGTGTGTTTAATTTTAATTTAAGTTTACGTACACGTAACATTTTTATTTATTTGTTGAACTTAAAATTTAGCCAGAAACAAATACAAAGGATAAAAAGTATAAATATTTAATAAATATAAAATAAGTAAATATTCAGACATAAAGTATAAACAATAATTTTTATATTAAGCTTAATAATAGTTACACTACACAACATCAGATTTAAAAGAAAAGAAAAAGAAAGAAATACAATAAAATAAATAAAATGTAACTGTAAAAATGACGCATTAAACTTCCGTACTGACGTATACGTGTAGGCTAAAACCCGGAAGCGGAACTACAGAACTACATTTCCCATGAGGGGCGCGAGCACAGTTCTGCGCGGGAGGTGACGTCATTTCGGGGTCTGTTTGAATCGTGTTGTCGTTAAAAGTGCATCCGAGCCTCAGCGCTGGTTTCCAGTGAGAGTTTATTTTTATATAAAGGATTGTAGAGGAATCTCAGATGGAGTCTGGAGATGATGAGGACGTGTCCGCTCGAGTTTTACTCAGAAATGTCCTGCAGACAGAAAGCCAGCGGTCTCCAGTCACCAGGAGGTGAGTTTACCTCAGCTGGGTTTCAGTTAGCATGTTAGCATCGCTAATAATACACCTATAAACACTTTATATCACTTCTTTATATCACTTTATATCAAGTTTATTCTCACTGTTGTGACTTATTGTTGTTAACATTTTTAATATGACAAGAGAAGATGGTTCAGTGCAAAAGTTTTAGCACCCTAACACAGCTAACAGCTCATGTAGCTAACACGGCTAGTTACCTATCACACACTTTTGCCATGGACAGTGCAGTGAATGTGTTGTTCTCAGTAGTATTATCATAGTTAACACATCTCAGCAGATTTTGTTTCAGGATCATCTATAAAGCTGAACACACACCAGGTCTCTGGTTAAATGTAGTTTATGCCTGTTTGTCCTGGGGGGTACAAACTTTTGCACACAGTAGAAAGTGTCTTTTTTCAGAATCAGCACAACTTTAGACGTATCTCTCTTTCTGCCTGTCCATCTATTGTATAGATATAACAATCAGACAGAACATTATAACCTCCTGCCTCCTGTGGGGTGTGTCCCAGTATACAATAGTTAATACCTAGCAAAAGTGGTCCAGGGAAGGACAACCAGTGACAGGGACATGGAGACCGAGACTCACTGATGTGTGTGTGTGTGTGGGTGAAGACTGGACCGTCTGGTCTGATCCTACAGAAGGATCCGATGCTGATGTTTTGATACCAGGTACCAGGTAGTTTACGCCTCGACTGGTTTGAGCTCGTCAGGGAGGTGTGGCTGATGTTATGACTGAATTACAATGCTCATAAAATCTCATAATGAATCGTCTGGTCCTTCAGCATGTCACATGATCAGCGACTGTCACGAGTACGGAGGAGCTCCAGACTGAGGAACACGCCTGAATCGCCTCATGTTGCTCTCCGTCACAAACTCAAACAGAAGCTCCATGAGGTACGACTAATTTTACAGATGTGTGTTTATACATTTTAAACCTGCTGTAGAAGTTCACTTTAAAATCTTCTCTGTTTCAGACCGCCACACACTCTCCGCTTCCACCCAGTAAACGTGCGAGGTCTATGGGCAGGAAGCTGAATACGCCAGCGATGCTAACCTCCCCTGCGCTGTTCGACGATGATGTCACGCCTCGCGGGCTGCTCAGGGGCATCATACAGACCGGTGAGTACAGGAGCGGCTCAGACGTGACGTTTAGTGACGTGTTCAGTGAACTGCTCGTGAACTTTGTTCTGCTTTTCAGAAACGGAGGCGTCGCTGCTGCTGCTGTCTGGTCAAACTGGGGTTCCTCAGGGGGATTTGCAGGACGTTGAGACCAGTATTCAAAGCAACAGACGCAGGTGGGTGTGTCTAATTAATCCCATACAGATAGTGCTGTGTGTGTGTGTGTGTGGAAAGATGTTTTTTATTTTGACATGTGTGTGTGTGTATGTTCTCACAGTGATGGAGTGTCAGGACTCGAGCTGCCTGATTTAGCCACAGAGCCGCTGACTCACATGATCCGGGGTATGAGCCGCAGGAGGCCGCCGCCCACTTTTAACGTCTCCGCCTTTGAGAAACAGCTGAGCCAGTCATCAGGTACAGGTACATCAGGTAATTCAAATCACAGAACATCAAATATACAGTGAACTTTTATTCACTGAGATTTATAGCACAATAACACATTCTCAGAGCCATTGTGATGGATTAATAAATATTAACACAGCAGCTTGCACACACACACACACACACACACACACACACAGCCCGTAAGAACTGAAGTCAGTGCAAGAAGGGTAACATGAAATAGATTTTCCTGTATTAAAGGTGAAGAAGAGGAGATGGACGTCTGTCAGGAGAATTCAGATCTCAGTAAGGAACAGGATCTCTCTGCTGGATCTAAAAGGTAAACAGTTCCACTGGATTTCAGGCCATCAGTCGAGGCTGTCCAGGTGCCATTGGTTGTACCTGGGCTAGTGGGGTAATTAGTGGGGTAATCTGTAATCTCTCTACCTCGTCATTGTGTCCTGACTCCAACTCAGTGGTAGTGTTTTACCCTAAGTAGTTTTACTTCCCCCTGTGGTGTTATGAGCATGTCTTCTGTAGTAAATATGAATTCTGTGTAAATCCAGAGGAAACCTCATCAGTTAAACGATTGTTTAAACAACCTGCCTGTATTCAGCCCTGTTCATACGGGATTAGGTTTACAGAAGTACCAACACATGTGATTTATATTTCTGTTTATATACTGACTTTTAGCATTGTACGTACGTGTGTACACACACACACACACCTGATTTCCAGGATGGGTCACCTCTTAAACCACTTCCTGTTCAGTATTTAATGGTCCCTCCAGACGTGTCCATGTTTTGTCTCTGTCTCAGTGTCCTCAGCCTCACCTTGAAGACGCCGGTCGTGAACCTCCGGTCTGAGAGAGGAGGTCTGAAACGGAAAGCGGCTGGACGGAGACAGGTCTCTGTGGACGCATTTGACGAAGCCGTCCAGAAACGTTTAGAGACGCATCGCAGTCCAGGTGTCGTGATCTCATGTCTTATACCACAGAGCTGCTGAGCTCTGGATTCCTACATCTTATTGATCAGAAAGTGTTAATGAGTGGCACTACTACAGGTTTATATATATATATATATATATATTCCCTAAAGTATACATGCTGGTTTCTTACTAAAAAATATTCAATTATTTTAATAAGTAAATAAAATATTAATAAAATATGAATTATAATTATTAATAATATTGTCATTAATTATATAGAAAAAATGTTTAGCGCTGTTTTTAAATATAAATAAAACATAGTGAACTTTGATTATTCAATAAAAATTGTTTTTTGTCCCCTATTTTGTACTGCATTAAAATATTTGAAGCGTTAAAAAAATACAAAAATGTTTACAAATGAAAAGTAACATTTTATATATTTAGATTAAATATAAAAATAAGACATCATATCATCTTTGATTTTCTAATTATTATTATTAATTTGTTTTGTGGGACAGTACAAAAAAAGTTCGTTTATTTTATTATATAATTATAAATTGACTGATTGAACTTATAATGAAGTTTTAAATATTATTTATTTTATAACGTATTATACAATATTTTAACATTGTATTTTATCTGCTTCTCCTTTGTCAGTTTGTGATTTTGTTTTTTAAACCATTTGGTAAATTATTTGATTTTTAAAAAGTCATTATCTTGTAAAATGTATTAATCAGTATATTGATATAATCATCAGAGTATATGCTCCGCCCTACTCCTAAAGCCCCTCCCCTTTTCTCTTTATCATACAGATCATACAGTAGTTCAGGACGGAAGAACTCTCCAGGACTCTGAATGGCACAAGTTCACTCTGGGGTTGAGTAATATCAGCGTGCCAGAACTCACCACAGATGTAATGCTGAGCAACACAGAGCTCTATGCCCAGCCCCAGGCCTCCGAGTCTAAACTGAGAGACACTGATGAAGGGGTTACAGTGGCTGAGATGGAGAGAGGTGATGGTGATGAAGACATCCAAGATCAACAGAATGTGAGCGAGAGTAACGTCTCAAAACGTAAATCAGATCCTACCGCACACCTGGAGTCAAATTCTCTGAGTCAGGCAGAGAAGGAGGAGGAGGAGGAGGTGGAAATGATACCTCCATCACAAGAGAAGTCTCTGTGTCCTGAAGACATCCCGTTCATTCCGACTCAGCCCATGGTGAAAGCTCCTTCTTGCCAGCAGGAAGAGCATGAGTCTGAGGTTCAGGAAGCTCAGGTGGAAGAAATGGACCAGAGAAAAGATGAAAGTCTTCGGGAGGAGGAGCTTTCACATGTTGCTCAGCGAATCACTCGGAGAGCATACTACTCTGAGGGCGGAGCCATAAAAAATGGAGTGATGGCAAGAGGGAGAGGTACGAAAAGCCTCGGGAGGGGGGAGGATCCCACCGGGAAAGGTGAGCAATCATTAAATGAATAAATTAATTAAACTGTTAATTATAAATAGATGAAAACGAGTCACTTGAGTGTCACTGTGTGTCCTTGTCTCACATGTAGAGCTGCAGAGTTTCACTGGTGCAACTGAGCTGGAAGAAATAGTCAGCACAGATGAAGAACTACCACAGAGCTCTGCATCATCCTCCGGCATCCACACCACGAGGCCTTCGTCATCTCTGACACATCGGGTCAGTTTGGCACAAACCGCTGACGAGGATGATGATGATATACAGGATCTCGGCCAGTCGGAAAGTGAGCAGGTTATGGTGCCGGTTCATGTTAGTCCCACTGTGGACTTTACTGATGATGAAGAGGACGTGCAGGAACTGCAAGAGAAAGTGATGGAACAAGATGAGGAGGAGCAGAAAGACCATCTACAGGAGCAACATGAAGAGGAAATGGAGGAACAGCTACAGGAGCAACATGAGGATGTGGAGGAACAGCTACAGGAGGAGGATGAAGAGGTGGAGGAACATGAAGAGGTGGAGGAACAGCTACAGGAGCAACATGAGGAGGTGGAAGAACAGCTACAGGAGCAACATGAGGAGGTGGTGGAAGAGCTACAGGAGGAGGATGAGGATGTGGAGGAACAGCTACAGGAGGAGGATGAAGAGGTGGAGGAACAGCTACAGGAGCAACATGAGCAGGTGGAGGAAGAGCTACAGGAGCAACATGAGGAGGTGGAGGAAGAGCTACAGGAGCAAAGTGAAGAACCAGAGGAAGAACTGGATGAGGAGGACGATGCACAGAGTGAAGGTTTGACTCCACCTATAATTCTTTTTTTTTTTTATATGTATTCTTGTTTTTATTTACTCTTAACATATATTTTTATCATCACAGAGCTCTCAATGCAAACTCCGGGTTTTATTAGACAAAGGAAGCAGGTATCCACTCCCGGTGCTCTGACCACACCCAACGTCCTCAAAGCTCTGAACTTTGGGTAACCAGTTCATAGTATTACACCAGTAAACATGTATGAGGTTTATAAGCTGTAAGTCTCACTCATTTGAATATTTTCAGTCCTGCTCCAAAGGTTGCGAAACCACGGCAGAAACGCACACCCAAGTCCTCCTCCGCCGGTGTCCTCCCAAAGAGCTACGTCATGAGCGTGTTTAAACATTTTGCCAAAACAAAGGTGGCTAGTGACGTCTATCCTGTCATCAGTGACATGTAAGCTGACTTTTATGATAACGTGCAGGTTATTAAACACTCGGGTCGGTGTGTTAACTCTGTGCTGTGTCTCAGACTGCAGAGGTACTTCGATCGTCTAGCAGACGATCTGGAAGTGTATTCCGCTCACGCGAAAAGGAAAACCATCGAAGTCGAGGATGTCGAGCTCCTTATGAGGAGGTGCGTTAGATGTAAAAAAAAAAAAAAAGAGATTTTATTTCCTGTTTCAGTCAATCCACGTCTGAATCATGTTGATCTCTTTTTTTTTCTTCTCTCTTCTTCTTTTTTAGACAGGGTTTCGTGACGGACAAAACTCCGGTTAATGTGTTGATTGAAAAATTCCTCCCGCTCGAATATAGGAAGCTCCTCATCCCCGTGGCAACCAGTGGAAATAAAGTCGTACCTGATCAACGAAGATGATCGATTCCTGATAATTTGTCCCTGTTCTATTTACCTTCCTGAGGTTGCAGATGGACACTGAAGGTCATTATATAGATATACATATATATACTTTTTTGTTCCCTTTGCGCATTATGTTGAATTAATAAATAAAGCTGTAAATGTGCTGCTGATGTATCCTACGTGTAGTCTTTACACTACTGTACACTGGATTGTATTAATCACTTACACCTGCTTAGTCTAGCTGTTCTGTAAAAGTACTCAGTCTGCCAGCACACAGCTGCCCGTCCATGGTCCTGGAGTCCTGCACATTTCAGTGTTTCTCTGATCTACCACAACACTAACTTGATTCAGGTGTGAGTCAAGGGAAACACACCAGTAAGGCTGTGGTAGCTGGTTTATCACATCAGTGTCACACAGTGACTATATGATTGCTAAAGATCAGTGGTGGTGTAAGTGTATACTGATCTGCCATAACATGCCCATGAGACACTCATCTGAGTTTGGGGTTTAGTCATTGACACCTAAATCACCAGATCTCAACGTTATTGAAGACGTCTGGGACGTCATGTGACATACTGTGAAACACAGAAAATCTCCAACTCTGAATAACAACAGAACTGTGGAGTGTTCTGGAGGAAGTCTGATGTTTATTACCTGCAGAATATTTCCACAAGCTTGTGGAGTCCATGTCCTGTGAGGGACATACCAAGTTATAGAGTTATAGGTGTACTGCCAGCATTACATGGTGATTTAGGTGTGAATGACTAATCCCCAAACTCAGATGAGTGTTCCTTTAACCATAATCTGGTGTCTCTATGGTGATGTGTGTGGTGGTCCATTGTCCTGTTAGAAGAGGACAAACCCATCAGAATGAATACAGGACATGAACTGGTGGAGCTCATCACACATAGTGTTCACCAGTCAGAGACGTCTGGAGGTGTCCCAGGGGATGTACTTCAGTGTATCTGCTATCTTTCTGATTGGTCCTCCTCCACCTGCACTGACTCCTCTTCGGACCACATATTGAGAGTCTCCATGAACAGCTTCAACATATAATGAGGAAGCAGGTCACACCCAGCTGTAAGGCTGATTCAGTCAACTGTCCAATTACTTTTGAGCTAATTCAATGGCTGTAATTTCTAAATGATTAATGCAATATGTATTTGTTACAGTTTGTTTGTGCACATTTATGATTATGTCACTGTCCAAATACTTATGGACTGCACGGCATTGACTGTATTATGGACCAGGCAGTGTGAATATTGAGGGTGCCAATACTTTGTGCAGAGTAACAGATTGATGGTGTAGAGAACAACAACGTGTCCTTTACATATACATTACAAAGGGAATGGGTGTGGAGATGGGCGTGGCGTAGCCCCGGCGCTGGGTCGTGGCTGCGCATGCGCAAACGTTCCTCCCTCGTTTCAGTGAGCGGAGCTGTGTGATGATCAGTCCGCTGTGTAAAATAACACCGTGGATTAAACAGGAGACCAGCGGAGAGAGTGTGAATCCTGTCACAATGACCTGAGCTGAATAAGATGACTTTTACCCTGAGGTGAAGTGAGTTTGTCCGGGTCTGGTCTGAGGACAGGACAGGAGAGAGAGAGGAGAGGGAGAGAGGACAGGCGGCCCGGATGCTAGTCAGAACTCCACACAGGAGATTTAATACAGGAGAAAATCTAACTAAAGAAGATTTCTGCTGGAGGAAAATATTTACAGAAAGTAGTTTAGGTAAGTAAAAATGTTTAAGATGTGTTTAAGAATTAATTAAGAAACCAAACCTGGACAGAAGATTTGTTTTTATTAGCTAGCTAGCAAGCTAATCACTATGCTAATGTAGCTAACTGACTCTATTTACCTCAGAACAACTCCACTTTATTATTATTATTATTGTTATTATTATTGTTATTGTTTTGTTATTATTATTATTATTGTTATTATTATTATTATTATTATTATTATTATTATTGTTATTATTATTGTTATTATTATTATTATTGTTATTATTATTATTGTTATTATTATTATTGTTATTATTATTATTGTTATTGTTTTGTTATTATTATTGTTATTGTTATTGTTTTGTTATTATTATTATTATTGTTATTATTATATTATTATTGTTATTATTATTGTTATTATTATTATTATTATTATTATTGTTATTGTTTTGTTATTATTATTGTTATTGTTATTGTTTTGTTATTATTATTATTATTGTTAT
>JAOVVF010000004.1:508820-523693 GCA_028565595.1 Duopalatinus emarginatus
TTATTATTATTATTATTATTATTATTATTGTTATTATTATTGTTATTATTATTATTATTATTATTATTATTATTATTGTTATTATTATTATTATTGTTATTATTATTATTGTTATTATTATTATTATTGTTATTATTATTATTGTTGTTATTATTATTATAATATTATAATATTATTATTATTATAATATTATTATTATTATTGTTATTATTATTATTATTACTATTGTTATTATTATTGTTGTTGTTATTATTATTATTATTATATTATATTATTATTATTATAATATTATTATTATTATTATTATTATTATTATTATTCGGAGTGGTTTAAGATGTATTAAATGACCTCAATTTTAGATTTTTTCGTTAGGTTACAAATTTCTACTTGTATTCTTTAATAAATGTAG
The DNA here is from genome assembly GCA_028565595.1 of Duopalatinus emarginatus. Taxonomy (NCBI): domain Eukaryota; kingdom Metazoa; phylum Chordata; class Actinopteri; order Siluriformes; family Pimelodidae; genus Duopalatinus; species Duopalatinus emarginatus. Next base: position 509,230 of record JAOVVF010000004.1, read on the forward strand.
CTATAGAAATAAAATTAACTAAAACTAATAAAACCTGTTTATCTTTATATTTATTTATTTATTTACATGTGCTTATAAACTATTTTATATTGATGACCAAAATTATAGATTTTAGTTTAATAAATGTACACATTTATTACAAATAATTAAAATGATTAAATATGTTTACATTTAAAGTGAAACAATTTAATAAAAAGTAATTGAGAAAAAAAGTATGTTTAGTTTTGTACTGTACTGAACTGAGGAATCTGCATCATAATAATAATAATAATAATATTTATATACTGTAATATATACATCAAAAATTATATAAGGGTGATTTATATTAAAAAACTAAGCTTTATATTGAATTAATTTTATTTTCTTCTTTAACCTGTAGATATTGTTGCATTAACCTGGTTTCTAAAGTTTCTGCTGTTTGTTTGTTTGTTTGTTTGTTTGTTTATTTATTTATTTCCCCCCCCCCCGACCATGTGACCTGTCACGGAGAGTCTATATTTTCTGGGGGTTTTTGTGTTTTATAGACAGTACACATGGACGTGTAGTCTGTAGATGGACATCAGTGTAGAAGGTTTAAATTACAGACATTGTGTAAATTACAGACTTTCCTGAAAATGATGTTGAGTTTTTAATCAGAGAAATGTCAGTCGTAGTTGTGAACACCCCTGTGATGGACTGTACCATTCAGAAATGCATTTAGTGAATGGGTTATTTTAATTAATTACTGTAATTGTACTATAATAATCAATTCTTATAACTAGAATTAATTCTTTAAGTCTGTGATCTGATTGGTTTTTAGATCTGTCCATTATGGTGTTTTATAGACTGTCCATGTCGGGTTAGATGACTTATCACTTTCACCTTTCTGAATTTTATTATTACATCAGTTGATTTATGTGCTCTGTCTCTCTCTCTCTCTCTCTGTTCATCTCTCACTCTTTCTTTTTTCTCTCATTGTCGGATTATCTCTTTCTAGCTCGGAGCTTCAACAGGACGTGTGTAATGGCTGACTGAGTGTGAGTGCAGTGTGTGTGTGTGTGAGTGTGTGTGTGTGTGTGTGTGTGTGGACTGAGCAGAATGCTGCCGGGTGTGGGTGTGTTTGGAACAGGGCAGACCGTGCGATCCCTGGTGCCCTTACTCCAGGATGAAGGTTTTCCGGTTCAGGCCGTCTGGGGCCGGACGCAAGAGGAAGCGGAACGTCTGGCTAAAGAGCTCAACATCCCGTTTTCTACCAGCCAATCAGACGATGTCCTGCTGCGGCAGGAAGTCCACCTTGTGTGCATTCTGACGCCACCACCTCATACACGTCAGATCGCCGTGAAGGCATTGGGTGAGACTCCCGCTTTCTTTATCTCGACTGTGTGTGTACTGAACTGACTGGGTTGGGTTCCTTCCTCAACCACACCCAGGACTGTGCTCTGTCTCTCTCTCTATCACACACACACACACACACACACACACACACACACCTTGGGGAATTGCATTTCCCTTGTTGACAAATTGTTTCCTCACTACTAGATTTAAAAAGACTGAACCTCAGATGTATGTGAATGTTTTTGTGGCCAAACTGAACTAAAATTCTCACCATATTTATCACTGCTTCTGATTTTCTGACTAGTCACGCCCACAAAACTCCATAAAAGGCAAAGAGAGCTGAAAAAAGTCAGTTAAACTGTGAAAGAGTCTCAACATATATGAAATCTTATTGTAATTCAGCTCAGCCACTGCAGAGCATCAGCTCCCACAGACACACACACAAACCTCTCCTTTTATAGGGTGCCATTACTTTTCCTTTCGAGAGCTTCTAAAAATATTCAGTTCCTGTGTAAACGCTCCTGAGAAAGATTCCTGAGTGAATATTTGAATGTCCAGTGTATGAATAATGAGGCATGTTGTTATTAAATCACGAGCCCAGGGGAGTTTTTTTTTTTTTTTCTGATTACTGTAGCCCGGTTCTTATTTTAGCCCCTGTAAGTGTCCTGATCTCTTATCTGCGTCTGCAGGGATCGGAAAGAATGTGATCAGCGAGCAGGCTGCTACTCTGACAGACGCTTGTACGATGGTGACGGCGGCGCGGTATTACCCACAGCTAATGAGCATCATGAACAACGCACTGCGCTTTCTGCCTGCATTTGTCCTGATGAAGCGGCTGCTTGCAGACGGATACTGTGGGGCACTGCAGGTACACACACACACACACACACACACACATGTTAAATCACGTGATTACTTTTGTCTGCCTGTTGGCCAATTAAATCAGGAGTTCTCAAGCATCAGGTGTATTGGTCTCCTTAAGCCTGTGGACCACTTTTGGTAGGTATTAACCACTCTATACTGGGACACACCCCAGAAAACTGTGATGTCTAGACGACCGAGTCAGATCATCTGGCAGATAAACAGCAGGTCCTGTGGGGTGTGTCCCAGTATACAGTGATTAATACCTACCAAAAGTGGTCCAAGGAAGGACAACCAGTGAGCGGGACATGGAGACCAAGACTCGCTGGTGTGTGTGGAGGTGAAGTCTAGACCGTCTGGTCCGATTCATCTGGTGGTATCTGATAATAGTGAGTTGTGGTGAAATGAGAAAATCAGACTCTTTGATTTGGTTACTGACGTTCTGATGGTTTAATGTTTTTGTGCCAACATCGTATTCATACTCTGTATTCACCTACGACAGTCAAGAACTATTTTTTATTAACACTAGGATGTAAAGATGTGTGAAGTATCTCAGATTCCTGTCTCCGGTGTTTTTCAGGTGTGTGAAGCACGTGTGTATGGCGGCTCGTTGCTGAGCCAGTCATACGGCTGGGCGTGGGAGGAGCTGATGGGGGGTGGTGGCCTGCACACGGTTGGTTCTTGCATCATTGACCTGCTGAGCTATCTGACAGGCGGACGGGCCGTTCGCGTTCACGGAATGCTCAGGACCTTCGTCCGTCACGGCAGCAACACCGGCGGTGGCATTCGCTCCGTCACGGCTGACGACTACGCCTGCTTTCAGCTTCTCATGGCAGGGGGCGTGGTCTGCAACGTGACACTGAACTTTAACCTCCCAGGCGCCGACCTTCACGAGGTCATGCTGGTGGGTTCTTCCGGGAGACTGGTGGCCAGGAGCACCGAGCTGTACGGCCAGCGCAACGGCACGAAAGGGGAGGAGCTTCTTTTGAGCGACATCGGCTCGGGGGCGGGGCCTTCGGTGACAGGACTGAAAGCAATGGTGACTCAGCTCCGGCTGTCCTTCCAGGCGCAGGAGGACCGGCGCTCGTGGGCACAGCATCCTATTGCCATGGCGGCTACATTCGAGGACGGGCTGTACGTACAGACGGTGGTGGATGCCATCAAAAGGTCGAATCGCAGTGGAGAGTGGGAGAGCGTGGACGTCAGAACCGAGGATGTAGATCCTAATCAGAATCACAGAACCACACTGAACTGAATGGTCACAAACACCAGTGCGGTGTACACGTGCTGTTCGACGAGCTTTCCACACGTCAGACCTCCGTCACTCCATCTCCACATTGGATAGTAAAACTTACTGATGCAGGAAGTGAACACGTTTTGTACATCCTCAGATCCTAATTTTATTATTATTAAGGACGTATGACGGCATGTGACCGCATGTATGATCATATTTATTTCTCCGTCTGTGCCTTTAGAAAGAGCACATCTGATTGTATAAATCTCAACACTACACTTTACCTTAACCGTAATATGACATATAGAATTTTATAGACTACACACATGAACATTAAACATCCACAGTCCAGCGCACAGACCATCAAGCTTTACTCTCTAACATCTGCTCCTTCTGTAAACTTTATACACTTCTGCCTCTGCTGTCGCTCCGAGCACGTTCCTAACGTTTCATACAACTATCACACACAGACACACACAGAACACAGCACTACTGACCGCAGCTAAACCAAACAGTGTTCTGTTTTTGGCTGTTCATGTTGAGATTTTTATAAACACTGACAGTCAGGAATTGTTTGGGAAAAGTCCTTCTCAGAAATATCTTTCTAAAAAAAGTTCAAATTCAGGGATTTGTTTGTTGTTCTATGAATAGGAAAGTGCATGAATAACATTTTCCCTTCACTTTACACCACCAGATAGTGCTGTTTCAGATTAATATAGATTATACAGTGAGAATGGCTCACCGGAACCCTCCTCAAAAAAGGTTTAGGAGTACACCGATCAGCCATAACATTAAAACCACTCACCAAAAACAGCTCTGACCTCCATAAGACCTCTGATGGTGTTCCATGATGTCCCACACATACACACACACACATCAGTGAGTCTTGGTCTCCATGACCCTGTCACTGGTTCTTGTTAGAGTCACTCAGATTCTTGCACTTGCCCGTTTTTCCTACTTCCGACTTGTGTGGTTTCAGAACTGACCCTGGCTGTCTAATATATCCCCCCACTTGACATTTTTATACAGACTAAAGAAACACTGGTGTCACGTCACTGGAAACAGAGAGCGAGTGTGTGTGTGTGTGTGTGTGTGTGTGTGTGTGTTCACCTTTACTCTCTAAGCTACACAACTATGTGCTTATCTGTGAATATTTTTATTGGTTGTATTTTATTTAAATGTTTTAAACCAGGTATTCATGCAGGATCATTTATGACAGAATGTCTTTATTGAACTGATGAGCAGCGTCGATGCCGTCAGAGGCTCAGAGGACGAACTGGAGTTCAACTCAGTGCTTTGATTCTCGGGTACAGGATTCTCACGTGTCAGACTGTAACGTGATCGCTGTGAGTCGTCGTCTACTGTAAGTGTTTTAGGAAAAAAGTCTAAAAAGCTGCACAGTTTGTGGCGTGTATTTATTGTTTAAAACTGTGTGAGAGAGAGAGATTGTTTTAGGGTTTAATAAAATACTTATTTACACTTCAGCTGGTTTGTGTTACAATGAAGTTGAGAAATTTTCTGATCAGGTTTTTATAAATAATTTTATTGATAATCTAAAATCAAACTCATCTTTTCAGTAAAGCACTTCATTGAGTCTGACATTGTTCAGACAGTGTTTTTCATTAACAGGATAATGTACTATTGATTGGTTTCAGCTCCTTAATTAATATAATAATAATAATAATAATAATAATATAAGCAGACAAACAGATGACCATCACACCCATATGCCCTTGTTAAACACTTCATTTTTTGGTTGCGGTGCTCAAACCTGGAACTGGTTCCAAGGCAGGTTTCTTAACCAAAGGCTGTGGCTGCCCTTCTTTTTATTCCTCTTTCTTGTTATAATTAGCTCCTCCACTCTTCTGGGAAGGTTTTCCACTAGATTTCAGGGCATGTCTGTGGGGATTTGTGTTCATTCGCCATTCTACAAGATCATTAGTGAGATCAGACTCTGTTGCTGTAATTGGGAAGGTCTGGGGTTGACTCTATGTTCAGTGGGGTTCAGGTCCGGACACTTGAGTTCGTCCACTCCAGCCTTAACACACCAGGTCTTCATGAAGCTCGCTTTGTGTACCGAGGCACTGTCATGATGCTGAGACGGGGTTGGGTCTGTTGGTTCTTAGGACATTTGTAACATCACAGCAAACAAAGACATTATATACATTTGTGGGCTTCAGTTTAAGGGAAGAACCTGATATGGGTGATGGTCAGATGTTCTTTTGGCTGCATCTTGCTTTCCATAATATATATTATGGACCAGTGTTTCAGAGGTGTTTTAACTGTTTCAATAATAATAATAATAATAATAATAATAATAAGTCATAATAATATGTTGTCTCCTGAACCCCTGATGTGATCCAGGATGTTGTGGTGCTCTGTCTGCAGAGAAATCTTTGGTTCTAATATTAATTTAAACCCTTTTTATTTTAGTTTCACTGAATATTACTGAATCGTTCACAACATATTGGAATCATAAGAAGTCAGAAGTTTAAATGTTAAATTATTTTTAGGTTTTGGTCACTGGAGTCTGTATATCTGTTCAGTATTTGTTAAAGTTTATACTCTGTTGTTTCAGGGAGAAACGGCTTACTGTTTATTTTTTATTATTATTTATTTTCAGTAACTTCCGCAGTGTGTTTGACTGATTTCACACAAAGCCAATAATAAACTGCTCTCACTTTTATTCACAATCAGGTATAGAATTGTTTTGCACAAATATCCATTCCATTTCAATATCCTTAATCATTCACTTGTAGTGTCTTTAACAGTTTTACAAATCCATGAGAATTTTTGTTCGTTTATTTTTGCTTTTTCTTTATTACAAGAGAACCAAACAAGGGGGTTTATTACAAGGGTAAACAAACAAATACACTCGTCAGCCATAATATTAACACCACCTCCCTAAAGTGAACTACTCTTTTGACCACTGTATAGTGGAATAGACCTGTTTTTGACCCATCCGTGTAGTTAAACACACACACACACTAGGGGGCAGTGAGCACATGTGCCCAGAGTGGTGGGCAGTTTCTATTCGGAACCGGATGGGGAGCAGTTGGTGGTTAGGTTCCTTTATTAATTAAGGTCCCAAGGCTGGTTCTGTAACCGCACACTTTGGCCTGTCGAGGCATGTCCTCCTCCACAGGACCTGTGAAGGTGTTCTGTGGTTTCTGACACCAAGAAATCAACAGATCCTTCTGTAAGATCGGACCAGACCGTCTAGTCTTCACCTGGTCTCCATGAGCCTGTCACTGGGCCACTTTTGGTAGGTATTAACCCACTGTATACTGGGATACACCCCACAGGACCTGCTCTTATAGAGATGATCTGAACCAGACGTCTAGACGGCACAGTTTAGTCCCTGTCAAAGACACTTAGATCTTTTACACTTGCTCATTTTTCCTGCTTCCAACACATCAACTTTTGAGAACTGACTGTTCACGTGGTGTCTGATGTGTCCCACCCCTTGACAGGTGTCACCGTAATGAGGTCATCAGTGTTGTTGACGTCACCTGTCAGTGGTCTGCTGGTGTTAATGTTATGGCTGATTGGTGTACAGAGGGTTAAATGGGATTATAATCACCACTGATGTTCTCCAATCAGAGCTCTGCTCTCTGACGAACCCTGGCGGTCGGGGAATTCCCATAATGCACCGCGGTGTTTGGTTTGATTCGCGCGCACCCGTCACTTCTCTCAGAGGAATACCGCGAGTTACTATGGCAACATTTCCTCAGACTTTTTGACTAATAAAGTAGCGGATTACTCGGTTGTAGTAAGTCGGTTCACACACTCGGACGTGTCTGATGTCGTTTACTCCTCTCAGCTTTAACACTGTGTGGAAAGTCAGTTAGCTGACATTGCGCGCGCGAACGCGACGGAACGACACTGGTCCTGTCGCAGAGTGATGACGAAACCCGTCTAACCTAGTGTACTAAATAGGGTAAGTACAGGCCATTTCAGAGTTTTTCCTCCCAAAACTTTGGATTTACACTATTTTTTTTTCTCTCTGTTAAACGTGTACTGTGTTAATGAAAGCTGTGACAGTAAGTTCAGACTCTCGCGCGGCCATCTTTGCGTTAGAGAAATAAAAACCGTGTGGCGCTGCAGGGAGACCGCCGCTCCTGTAGGGGGCGATACGGAGCGCCGCGCTCACAGCGCTCAGAACAAAACCAGCTCTCAAATGGCGGCACGAAAACGAAGCATAGTGTGGTCATTTTTCCAAGCCGAGGACGATAAAAGAGTATTATGTCTCCTTTGTATGAAAACAGTTTTATATTTCGGTCACACGACCAACATGCTTCGCCATTTACGAGCGAAACATCCGAATGATTTCTCCGCCTTGGACAAGAGAAAATCCACGTCAGGAAAAAGCGCATCCAACCATAATAACGGCTGTGTGGAAGGTTTGGACTGATCAACACCATCACAGCATGATTCACCTCTTTATATGTCATAGAACCTACAATAATATCATATTAATATATATAAATATAAATATATAAATCCGCGCTCTTTATTGTTGGATCAGGATTCTGTCCGTTTGTTAGCTAATGCTAATTGTGAGCTAATTCTTGGCGCCAACATCGTCACGACCTGTTTAAAAAAAACATTTGGTTTAATAAATGACTAAAATTTCCCTCACGAGATGTTTTATAATGAATAAATGTGAGAAGAGGAGCCGTGTGTGTGTGTGTGTGTGTTACTGAGGAGTGAGCGGGTGTTCGCGCGCGCTATGCTAAGCTGTGCTAACTAGGCTAGCTGGGTTAGGTTAGCAGGCTAACACCGCCGGAATCTTCCTTCTCTGCGTCCTGCCTTTTTTTTTCTCAGGCGCCATTTTTTTGTCCCTGTATGTTGTCAGACTTACCGTCAGAACAGTAAAGCGTTAAAAGCCGGTGACATGCACGAGCTGAGGAGCGGTCACGGTGAGAGTGTCTCCGGTCCCGGTGCGGTGTGAGTGTCACGCGCGGCTCTGTTCACTTCCACTAAAATGAATCACTCATTTTGAACTTGGTTAATGGATCGAGCGAATCGGTTCTCCAAACCGACCGAATCGAAATGTCTCGAATCGAATCGACTGTCTCAGGGCTGGAGAGAGGCCCTGGGTTATCACACACACCACGTCATTCACTCTTTATTATTAATCAGTTGTATTAAAGTTAATCATAATTATTTAACAAGACATTAAATTATCATTTTTCTCCTTTTCCCTGTGATTCGTAATAAAGTGATCAATAACCCGTTCACCTCTCCGTCTCTATAGTGACCGTCATGATGGACGAGCAGCAGGTAGAAGTCCCGGCCGAGGTCGGAGACGCCGAGATGGACGGGGCGATCCGAGGAATCCTGTGCGCCGCGGCGGGAGAAGCGGCGACCGAAGGAGAGGTGTCCGGGTGCGAAGGCGACGGCAGAGGGACACAGGAGGGCAGCCCCGCCCCGACTCAGACCCCGACCTCGCGCAAGTGGAGCGCGGTGTGGGTTCACTACCGCAAAGTGGACCAGGAGAAGAAGGCGCTCTGTTTGCTGTGCATGGAGAAGATCCAGCACCAGAGCAGCACCAGCAACCTTATCAGGCATCTACAGAACAAACACCCTGCCGAGTACGCCCAGCTCGAGGAGCATTCCCAGAAACGACCCCCCAAACGTAAAACCGAAGACCCGGATTATACCCCAGCCACTTCTCCGAAAGCTCGTGCCATGCCAGCCGGGCGTATCGTCCCGTCTCCGCTCAGCAGCGGTCTAACAGGTATAGATGATCTCTGGCTCTTTCTTCATGTACTGTTGTAAATTATACAGTCTGTCTGGGTGGTGGAACAATGTTCTTTATCATCATTGTAATTTATGTTGTTTATGTTTTAAGTCTTCAGTTTAAAATCCTTCATCGACGCTCTAGTTCATTTATTTTTGTTCGTTGTCTGTCAGTAGTTGACTGGAGCGATGGGCGGCGGATCCTGGAGCGCGAACGGGAACTGACGGAGGCGTTGCGGCGCGTGCAGCAAGAAGAGGGACGAAGTTTGCAGCAGCAGAGGGATTTAATGCAGCAGATCAGAGAGCTGGACGCAGAACGGCGAGTGCTTCAGAATCAGAAACGTGAGCAGGAGGACGAACATCACAGACTGAAGAGGGAAAAGGAGGAGCTGGAAACGATCCGCTTGGAGCTCCAGAAGGAGAGAGAAGAAGTTCAGAAGGAGAAGGAGGAGCTGTTTAAGGCCAAGGAGGAGTTTCGGAAAGAGAGGGAGGATTTGGAGAGACAGAGACAGGAGATGCATAGAGAGGGACACATACAGGGCCAGGTGTCCGAGTTTTACAGCTGTTGATTCGTCTCGATGCTTCACTGTCCACTTCTTTGTAATTTTTAAAATGTTTAATGAACGTAGCTGACAGATCTTTTTCCCCCTCCTCTAGACATATTCCATGTTGAGACAGGGTGACGGTACTGAGGGAGGACGTTTTCCTGTACATGATACATTTCACTGTGTAATTTTTAACATTGTAAGTTCTACAGAACTCAATACAGCCTTCTCACACCCTCCTGTCACAGAGCAGTCCTTTTCTGATCCTGACACTGTCCGGTGTTACAATCCCAAACCTGACAGCAGCCTCTCTGTCACGCTGCACACAAGTATTGGCACCCCTTTGCCATATCTGTCGGTGGAATAGGGCTCCTGATCAGATATTATTTGTGTGATGGTTTACTACAGTAGTCGTATTTGCTCAGTAATGATGAGGTTTCATGAATACATCATTTGGCAAGAGGCCTCCATTGGAGTTGTAGTCAGATAAACCTGAAACTAGACGTCACTGGAAACATCTGAATCTCATTCTGAATTGTGTTTCCTGAATATTGTTATTATTATAATTAGCCTAGTGTTGTTGTGTAATTGTTCCACAGGCTAGCAAGTTTTTATTTTATATATATATATTTTTATCTTGGGTTCATTTTATAAATGAAACATAGAGAGGCTTTTGAGTGAGTTGACTGAGATGTGAGATCACCCGCTGTAGGAGAACTTCCTCTTCATACTGTATAGTCATATTTTATGCATAAAGTGTAAAACACCCAACTGTTAACGAAATGTATTTTCAGAAACGGGAGAAATAAGAACTCTGACTCTATTAACCTACTAACTCCTCCTGACAACCTGAACTGTTTCATCTCCAGTCCTGATTCAATAAAACCATTTCACAAACCTCCTCAGTGCACAAACTCATTAAACACCACCAGACACGTGACTTTAGTTATAATCACTGAAGGTCACATGAGCCTCGACTCTGATGATGTGTTGGAGCTTGGGATAAATGTGACGTCACACTCTCACTGTGCTGCATTTCATTACGAGGGAACACGAGTTCATGCAGATCGAAGACTAGAAGATTCAGTCGCAGCCACTGCGCATGCGCGGACTTCCACATTTACAATCATAAACAAAATAAACAAAAATTGTATTTATTTATTTTAAATTACACACTGCACCTTCTTGACCTCAGTTTAGGATATGAAGTGAATAATACATCTAAAAAAATTTAATGTAATCTTCTAATTTAAACATGTATCAGATATCAGAAGTGCGAAACACAAACACACCCAATTTGTCCCTCACCGCCCTCCGTAGTCGAGTCACGTGACGCGGTGTAACGGCTCAAAATGGCGGCTGGTAACTAGTTTGAATAACAAAAGCGTTGAGGAGTTTTATTTCCTGTTATTAGTCCAGCAGCTCGGCTCGGTCATGCTGTAGGTGAAGTAAAGTCAGCTCGCTGTGAGAGAAAGTCCTCCAGACTCCGTCATGCCGTTTCACTTCTGCCCTCAGTGCGGCTCCAGACTGCAGCCTGGATTCAGGTTCTGTCCGTCCTGTGGAGAGAAGCTGCCCAGCCCGGTCACTCACTCTGTATCCACAACCTCAGAGCTGTCAGAGGAACAGTGGGGGAGGGGGAGTGCAGCCCAGGTCCTGAGTCCGGACATCACAGTGACAGGTAAAACACCCCCCTCACCCCCTCCACCCCTTTACCCCCTTTACCCCCTCATCCCCTTCCACCCTTTACCCCCTCACCACTTTTACCTCCTTCACCTCTCACCACTTCCAACCTTTACCCCTTTGCCTCCTCCACCCTTTACCCTCTCACCCCCTTACCACCTTTACCCCTTCCTCCTTTTAAAACCCCCCCACCCTTCACCCCCTTTACCCCTTTTCCACCATTCACTCCATCACCACTTTTACCCTTGTGGTTATGGAACCCACATTGAAACCAGAAGGCTCCAAGTTTGAGCCCCGAACCTGACAAGACTCCACTAAAGTGCCCTTGAGCAAGGCACCTAACCCCTAACTCACACCAGCTGACCCCAAGACATTAGTAACAGATCCTTCTATCTACATTTCCACACCTCCACACACAGACATCAGTGAGTCCTGGTCTCCGTGTCCCTGTCACTGGGTCACTGGTTGTCCTTCCCTGGACCACTACTGGTAGGTATTAACCCACTGTACTGAGACACACCCCACAGGACCTGCTCTTATAGAGATGACCAGACCCAGACGTCTAGGCATCACAGTTTGGGCCTTGTCAAAGTCACTCAGATCAGATTATTTTGTTACAGTGGCACCTGTCAAGTCATGTGATATATTAAACAGGAAGTAAACGGTCAGTTCAACAACAGTTGATTTGTTGAAAGCAGAAAAAAAAGTGGAAAAGTTACAGTGACTTTGACAAGATCCAGATTGTGATGTCTAGACGAGGTCGGGGGGCGGGGCCTGTGGGGTATGTCCCAGTGTACAGTGGTTAGTACGTACCAAAATAAACATGGGTGCGTCTCGATCTGCTTCTGATCAGTCCAGAACTGTGCTGTGTTGATGGACCAGTTTATCAGTCACGTGTTGTGATATATAAAGTCTGATTCTATTCTGTCTTGTTATTTACTAACTGGACTTTTCTTCTTCCCGTACAGATGCTTCTGGTAATCCCCCCCCCTCCTCCTCCTCCTCCTCCTCCTCCTCGTCCCCATCTTCTGGACTTATTCGTTCTCCAATAAAATCCACACGCAGATCCTCCATCAGGAAAACCTCCAGTCTGTCAACACCACCTAAACCTGCAGTAAACCTGCAGAGTGACCGATCTGAACCGTCTCACACTGATCTGCTCAGACTGAATAAGAATGATTCCTCTGGGATCTCAGATCCGACTCCTGTCACGTCTCCACGGAAACGAAAAGCATCTCCAGAAGGGAAAGAGGAGAAGGAGCAAAAGAAAGTCTTCTCTCCGTCTTCACAGACTCCGCCCTCAGGTGAGTGTAGAAAACATTTCTCAGCTCATTCAAACCCATGAAAAGTTTCCAGCAGTGTAAATAATCCAGCTGTTGTGTTTCATGTGTCTGTGTTTAAAGGGAAAGCGAAGCGGACGAAGCGAGTGTGTGCTGTGGAGCCTGTGCAGGAGGGACTGGAGCTCTGTGACCAGTCAGGAAAGAAATGGAGACTTGGGAAGCTGTTGCATCAGACGGACACGGAGCTCACGCACGAGGGTATGTGTGATCCTCACCAAACATTTCACTCCATACACAACACAGGATCAAATATTAAAGGGGAGGTGTGTAAAAGTTTGTGTTCATGGGATGGAGTCCATGATGTTTGTATGTGTGTGTTTAGTGCAACAGGTTGGTGTCCGGAGTTCTTCTAATGACATTAAACACATCATGAGTCTGGTAAGAACCAACACACACACGTTATATAATAAATAATATAAATATTAAAGAATGTATTCAGTTTTATTATGCGTGTTCTCATCCTGTGTGTGTGTGTGTGTGTGTGTGTGTGTGTGTGTGTGTGTGTGTATGTGTGTGTTTTCCTGTTCAGGGTGCAAAAGAAGGACTGCTGTTTAACGAACAGAATTTTCACCAAAGAGCTGCCAAACCTGCTGCAGGTCAGTGTGTAACACCTCACCTGGACATCGAGCTGAACATAACAACTTCTCCTTGTATTATTTTTATTATAGTGTTGTGAAGCGACACTATATTGTTCTTCCAAATATTATTATTTTTATTATTATTATTATTATTTTTATTCCACTTGATTTTCGGTCAGTATCTCCTCCTACAGTTTTCGAGATATCGTCACGGGACAAAGACTAGAACGTGCGGAATGTTTAGGAGAAGTGTGATTACATACAGAAATTTTCATCTGTTACGCTTGTTTTTCCCCGAAAAATATCGGCCAATCAGACACCGCGTTTCTACACGTTGACCAATCAGACGTCGACCTTCCGACATCACAGCTACAGCGCGTCTGATTGGACGAGACCTTCTGCGACGTCACTGATAGTCCTGCAGTGCTGAGCTCTAGGTGATGTCACAATGGAATCAAGCACCCCCCCCCCCCCACTGTTTTACCATGGTTACGGCTATTAACAAAAGCCACTGTTTGGCTGTTACCCTGGTAACTGATTGGACAAGACGTTGCCCTTCTCTGATGTCACTGCACTGGTGAGCGCTAGGATTGTGACATCACAATGGAACCAAGCACCCCCCCTTCCCCCATTGTCTGGCCGTTACCCTGGTAACAGATATCAACAAAAGCCAATGTTTGGCCATTACCATGGAAACGGCCATCAACAGAAGCCACTGTTTGGCTGTTACCATGACAACGGCCTTCAACAAAAGCCACTGTTTGGCTGTTACCGGGGCAACCGCACTATAACTGTGATGTCACGGAAGGGCGACGTCTGATTGGCACAGAGCGCAACACACTCGCAGTTTTTTCAGGAACCGCACTCTATTTATTGTTATTATTATTTTTATTACTGGTATTATTATTACAATTATTATTATTACTATTATTATTATTATTATTAATACTGTTATTATTATTATTTCTGTTATTGTTATTACTATTATTATTATTATTAATACTGTTATTATTATTATTTCTGTTGTTATTATTATTATTATTATTATTATTTCTGTTATTATTATTATTATTATTATTATTATTAATACTGTTGTTATTATTATTATTATTATTATTATTATTAATACTATTATTATTATTATTATTATTATTAATACTATTATTA
>JAOVVF010000004.1:545066-559444 GCA_028565595.1 Duopalatinus emarginatus
GACAGAGAGTGAGAGAGAGAGAGAGAGTGAGACAGAGAGAGTGAGACAGAGAGAGCGAGACAGAGAGAGCGAGACAGAGAGAGCGAGACAGAGAGAGCGAGACAGTGAGAGCGAGACAGTGAGAGAGAGAGAGAGTGAGACAGAGAGAGCGAGAGAGACAGAGAGTGAGAGAGAGAGAGAGAGTGAGACAGAGAGAGCGAGACAGAGAGAGCGAGACAGTGAGAGAGAGAGAGAGTGAGACAGAGAGAGTGAGACAGAGAGAGCGAGACAGAGAGAGCGAGACAGAGAGAGAGTGAGACAGAGAGAGTGAGAGAGAGAGACAGAGAGACGGAGACAGAGAGTGAGACAGTGAGAGAGAGAGAGACAGAGAGTGAGACAGAGAGTGAGACAGAGAGAGAGAGAGACAGAGAGAGCGAGACAGAGAGAGTGAGAGAGAGAGACAGAGAGATGGAGACAGAGAGTGAGACAGTGAGAGAGTGAGACAGTGAGAGAGAGAGGCAGAGAGTGACACAGAGAGAGAGACACACAGAGAGAGAGTGAGACAGAGAGAGAGTGAGAGAGAAAAAGAGTGAGAGAGAAAAAGAGTGAGAGAGAGAGAGACAGACCTAAACCTACTATATTTTTATCTACAATTTGACTCTCGTGAATTTACTCCTTCAAACAAGGGGCACGCGGTAGGCGGCCGCGGGGCCGTTTACAACAAGACAGAGAGACAGAGAGAGAGAGACAGAGAGAGAGAGACAGAGAGAGAGAGACAGAGAGAGAGAGACAGAGAGAGTAATCAGTCAGAATTTAAAAGGAACAGGTCTAAAAGTCCCTGCTTTTAAGGTCAAGTGTCCTTTATTCATCCATCTATTTGTTTATTTATCCATCCATTCATTTATTTGTTCATTAATCATTCATTCATTCATTCATATATCCTTTTATTCACCCATCTATTTATCCATCCATCCATCCATTAATCATCTATCCATTTATTCATCCATTGGTCTGTTCATTCATCTATCCACATATTTATTCACTTATCTATTCATACATCAATTCATTTATTCATCCATCTATCTATCATTTATTTGTTTATCCACCTATTCATGTTTTTATTACTCTAGTACACTCTTTTATTTATTTATTCACCTATTTGTTTATTCATCCATCATCCTACCCATTTATTTCATTTATTCATCCATCCACTCATTTATTTACTCATCTTTTCACCCATTCAAATTTGTATTCATCCGTTCAGTTCAGTTCAGTTTTATTTGTAAAGCGCTTTTAACGGTGGGCGTTGTCCCAAATCAGCTTTACCGAAATAACAGAACAGGTTATACATTTATAGAAATTTTATCTTTGAATCTCCGACAGACTCACTAAGACATCATCAGAGGTTGCAGAAGTACAGAAGTCCCCTACTTAAATAAAAGTATTAGTATAGTGTAAAAGAAGTTGAAGTATTATTACATTTTTTAGTCAAGTAAATATGTAAAGTACTTGCCCTTAGATGTACTTCAGTTAAAAAAGTAAAAGTATTCTGTTTCCAGATGCAGGCAGTTTTTTTTTTTACCTTTCCAAATGATTCACGTGTTGTCTCTACGTATGCTGAAGACGAACACACCAAAAATAATGTTAAATTAAGGTAGCACATGTGGCTAGGTTACCTAGTTTGTTGATTAAAAATGAATTGGACCAAAAATACATAAAAGCTCACTTTGTTTTTGCGAATTTGATGGTGAATTCATAAAAACCATAATCTCCTGCTTCTTTGGTCATCACAAAAGGGCATCTCATTCTTCAAGAGTGTTTGCTGAGGTCAAATAATTCTTTTAAATAAGGCCACAGATGCTGTTGTTTTTCAGATGATGAATAGACACTATCGATAGTGTCAGACTCCTCTTACTTTTCCCAGTGACCTTTGCTGGTTATCTGTAAGCAGTGTTGACGAAGTTACTTAAAAAATGAATACATTACTAATTACTCATTTCTGATCTAAAATTTTAATGGGATTAGTTAAAAGTCCAAAAAGGATATGAATAGAAAATACTTCCAGCATTAAAAAGATTTAATGTCTTTTAATTTAATTTTAATTTAATGGGTTAGAGTCTAACCCTTTTTGTTGAGTGTCACATCTTTAACACTTTTTCCTTATTTGACCTCTAAATCTGTGACATTTGATAAATAACTGAAAACTCTTTTAAAGCATTATGGTGCAATTCTGATTTGTTTTGAGTGTTACAGGGATTGTGGACAGATTATGCAACAGTACAGATTTGCAGTTTAGCTTTACAGGTATTTTAGACAGATACCAAATCAGGGAACAAGTCCAAATAAGCAATTACATTTGACTACCAGTGACTACCAATATTTTTAAAAGAAATTGAAATAAGTCTCTGATAATAAACCATTATTTTCAGTCTAAAACTCCAAATAAACATATACACACTAACAACAGAACACAACCCATGTTGTGAAAAACAAGCCCAGAGTCGCTTATAATTGGCGAACCTGGCAATCCACCTGTGCTGCAGCAGTAACAAAGAACAGCTCAGGAAATCTGTGTGAGAGTAACACAAGAAACGTGTTTATGACATTAGTAATTGTACTGAGACACAATATTGAACTGTAGTTAATCATTTACATTACTTCATTACTGAATAAAGTCATCAGATTACTGTAACCCGTTACAAAGTAACACCTCACCTACAACACTGTCTGTAAGTCGTGAAAGTATCCAATCACATGTTCACTACCCCCCTCCTCTTCCTCCTCCTCCCGCCTCCCCTGGATCACAACCATTAGGATTTGCACTTAGCTGCATGAGCGGATTAGAAACATATTCATAAGTAAAGTGATAAAATAGACCAATAAAATTGGTAGTAGTGAAAAGTAAAGTAACGAACCTGTTTTGAAAATGTAGTGAGTGAAAAGTACAGGTATTTCTTTTGAAATTAAGCGAGCAGAAGTAACAGGACATAAAGCAGCCACTCCACTGTCATCAAACCTGAGTGAACATGTGAGGGTGGGGGGGTGGGGGTAAGAGCATCCAAACATCCCAGTTTACTAAAACACTGTATGACCATGAACCTTCCAGCTCTGAGCTTTAAACTATAAAGAATATGCTTGACTAAACAAATATGTTTTCAGTCTAGACTTAAAGACTGAGATTGTGTCTGAGTCCCGAACACTAATTGGAAGTCTGTTCCATAGATATGGGGCTCTATAAAAGAAGGATCTGCCCCCTGCTGTAGTCCTCATAATTTGAGGTATCAGCAAATAGCCTGCACCTTTTGATCGAAGAAGGCGGAGCAGATCATAAGAGATTAGAAGTTACTGTGGCGCGAGACCGTTCACTGCTTTATATGTCAGTAGTAGTATTTTATAATCTATGTGAAATTTAACGGGGAGCCAGTGCAGTGTGGCTCAGACAGGGGTGATATGTTCATATTTTCTGGTTCTAGTAAGGATTCTGGCTGCTGCATTCTGGACTAACTGCAGTTTGTTTATGCACCAACCGGAACAACCAGACAACAAGTCATTACAATAATCCAACCTAGGGGTAACAAACAGGTTTTTCTGCATCATATAGTGACATCATATTTCTTATCTTGGCAATGTTTTCAAGATGTTAAACACAGTACATGAAATGTCTGATCAGTAATAATTTCATTTATAGTAAGTGATTTAGAATTAAAAGACCTAATATTTTAAAGTCCCTACTTCAGTCCTGTGCTTGCCTAAGACTCTGAGGCTCTGGACTAAAGTTGCTGGAGTGCTAATAGAGTCTCCTATAACCAGAGCTCTCTCAGGTTTCTCAGTGAGCCGAGTCGTCACCCATTCCCCCCGGTGTGAGGGCTTTAATGCCAGAGAGGGGGCTTCTATCTCCACCTAAGGCATCCAGACTTTCTCCTAACACTACTTTTATTATTACTAATACTAACTGAATGTGCGCCTCTAACGCTGATATCTTCTCCGTCAGAGCTCTAATTACTGTACACTTATCATATATAAAATTATTACTAATGACGGAAGAAGGCTGGCTGAACATCCTTCACTCCACACACTGAACAAGCTGAATGTTGGTCAGGAATAAAGTTAATGTACCCTATGTGATCTTGATGATTGTGTTGGAACTTGGTGATATTAAACAGGTCCGGTGTGCATGACGGTTACGTGCGTTTTAAGTGAAGAAATAAACAGCGACGCTAGACAAAAAAGGATTAAAGTAAGGACACGGCAGAAAAGAAGGATGAAAAACAGCTAAAGAAGAAAATGTGCCGTAAAATTAATGAATGAAAAAAGGAAACAACTAAAATAACACGCCGATACACTCAACACAAACTCCCAGAAATGATTCAAAAACTGGAACTACTTCACCCAACACATCTGTCGATTCATCCATTTATTTGTTCTTTTATCAACGCATTGTTTATTTTATTAATCCACCCATTTGTTATACAGCCATCCACCCCCTATTCATTTATTCATCCACCCATTTATTTATCCACCCATTAATCTACCTATTTATTTACTATTTACCCATTCCATTTTTCATCTATTCATTCATTTGTTCGTTCGTTTATCAACCCACCATTTATTTTATTCATCCACCAATTTATCCTCCCATCCACCTATTCATTTATCCATCCATTCATTCTGTTCATTTATTCATATGTCTATCATTTTACTTATTCATCTGTCCATTTTTCAACCAATCCATCAGTCTTTTCATTTATTCACACATCTGTTCATCCTTCCTTCATATATATATCCATCAACCAGTTCATTTATTAATCCAGCTATTCTTCAGCCAATCCACCTACTCTGTCATTTATTTGTTCATCCATCTATCTATCCATCCATCCATCCATACACCCACCCGTTCACCAATTTCTTCAATTATCCATTCACCTATTCTTTTTCTTTCCCATCCGTCTGTTGACCAATTAATTCATTCATATCTTTCTATTCACTTTTATTTATCTTATCGTTCCTCCACCAACCCATTCAGCTTTCAGTTATTCACTCATTCACCCAAACACCGATTTATTTATGTATCTATTCACCCATCTTTCCATCCATTCATTTATCCATCCAACCCTCTAACCTTTCATTTATTTATTCTCCTGCCCAAGTCCTCATCTATCCATCTATCCCCGTGTTCATTTATTTATCCATCCATCCATTTATCCATTTATTAATTTATTCTGTTTCTTTCTCTCTGTGTTTTAATTTGTTATTACAGAAAGAATGAAAATATTGTGTGTGTGTGTGTGTGTGTTTCAGGTTCTGAGTGGAACAGAGGAGTTTGGAATGCTCAGAAAATGGACATTAAGACAGACACATCGGTACACAAACCTGGATTTTATTTACCCCCCCCCCCTTTTTCTCACGCTCTCTCTTTCTCTACAGTGTTTAATATACTGAAGCAGAATAGATAAAATACCAGGGCTTCTTTATTTAGTGTAAATTAAACACTCTCTCATTGACCGCCTCAGGACCAAATACGAAGGAACAAATACGGGTCAACACCACCATCCATCAGTTCTACTGTCGTCATCACTTTGTATCTCATTTACATCAAGTTGCACTTTCATTCGGCTTTGTTGTATTGCATGCCCCGCCCACTTTGTACACATGTTTGCTTCTATTTTTGTAATAAATTGGACTTCTAGACCCAAACAAGGAAGTGTAGAGTAAAATTGGAAACAAACATTTGAACATTTGTGATTAGTGTGCGGAGCAGTTGTTGACTTGTGACCAGAAGGTTGCTGGTTCAATCCCCACAACCAATAAGACATGACTAATAAACATAAACAAAGCACCCCACACCTCACTGGGCACTGTGGATACAGAGGAATGTGACCTGACACTCACACACCAGTGAACACTAGGGGGCAGTAAACACATCAGCCCCAAACCACGGAGCCCTGGGAGCAGTTGGGGGAATTAGGTGCCTTGCTCAAGGGCACCTCAGTCATGTCTGCCCTGTACGGGAATCGAACCCAGGACCTTCCGGTCACGAGACCGGTTCCATAATCACTAGGCCACAGCTGCGCCCAAGCCTGTGTGCAAGCACAATAGGTCAATGAGTGGTTCACTTCATGTTCATGTGTTGACATGAGTGTACGTTTTTGGTCAGGCGTGTTAATGTGTACTTTGTTGTGCTGTTATTGTAGAAGTCGGCTGTGAGCAGTTTGGATGATCGTGCATGGTCAGGATGTGTGGTTTTGTTCCTGCGCGGCTGCAGTCCAGAACCTGATCTACTGTCCTACTACAAAGACCAGCAAGAGAAGTTCAGCATCTTCAAGGCCATCAAACTTACTCTGACGGGTGTGTGTCTGTCTGTGTCTGTCTGTCTGTCTCTTTGCGTGTGTCTGCGTGTCTGTGTCTCTCTCTGTCTCCCTGTCTCCCTGTCTGTGTGTCTGTGTCTGTCTGTGTGTGTCTGTGTTTCTGTGTGCGTGTCTGTCTGGCTGTGTCTCTCTGTGTGTCTCTGTGTCTGTGTCTGTGTGTGTGTCTGTGTGTCTGTCTGTCTGTGTCTATGTGTGTGTGTATATGTGAGAATGTGTGTGTGTGACTCCACTGAGCACCTTATAGTTTTTAAAACTAAAAAGAAAACCTTGTTTATGGGTTGTTTATGGTAAAGAAGTTTTTGTTATTTTTTCCTCCTTGCGTCATGCAGCAGCCTGAAAGTCTGTAAGTTTTTTTTATATGATCATAATAATATTTTTTATATTCAGTATTATATTTTAGACCTGAGAGTTAAACATTTTACACAGTGGAAGATAATTGCTTTTAATTATTTGTTTGTTTGTTATTTATAACTCTGTAATGGACACATCTGTGTGTGTTCGTCTGTATCATCAGGTCCTTATTAAATTAAACGAACTCACTTCTCTAACGATGACCAGTGTTTACCCTCAGCGTTAATAACACTGTCCTGTGGGTCAGATGTGGCAGGTGGACTGGATGGATATGAAATCCTCAAGCTTCATGACGCTGATCCGTTTCTGGGAGTGGAGCTGAAGTTCATGGACATCGTTCCCTGTAGGCGTTTCCTGGACAGTTACATGTGCGGCTCGCTGCTTCAGTTCCTGTCCCAGCACGCATCACGTCTGCTCTCACTTCCCAATGGTATGTGTGTAGAAGCCATACTAAAGGCAGGAACACACACCCTGGACAGCCTTCAAGATCCAGAGCGCTGTCTACAGCTCATATACCAGTCTCAGGTACTCGTTTATTTACTGATTCTGATTCACTCACTCACTCTGATTCACTCACTCACACTTCATTCACTCACTCGCTTACTTACTGTCTCACTCGTATTCACTCACTCACTTACTCACTCTCATTCACTCTCTCACACCTCATTCACTCTCATTCACTCATTCACTCTCTCATACTTCACTCACTCTCATTCACTCTCTTACACTTCACTCACTCTCACTCACTTACTCACTCACTCTCTCACACTTTATTCACTCACTCTCACTCACTCACTCACTTACTCACTCACTGTCCCACTCTGGCTCGCTCACTCACTGTTTCACTCTGATTCACTCACTCACACTTCATTCACTCTCATTCACTCACTCACTCACTGTCTCCCACGTGTTCACTCACTCACACTATTCACTTACTCTTACACATTCTCTTACTTTCACTCATTCACTCTCATTCACTCACTCACCCGCTCACTGTCTCGCTCTATTTCACTCACTCACACTTTATTCACTCACTCTTACACATTCTCTTACTCTCACTCACACACTACTCCCACTCAATTACTCATTCACTCACTCGCTCTTGTTTACTTACACTTTCTTTCACACACTCACTCTGTCACTCATTCATTTCCACATACACTTACAGACACTCAAATCTTTGTTTTTATTTTTTATTGTTATTTAATAGAATATTATTATTTAGTAGTAAATAATAATAATATAATAATGTATTAGTATTATTATTGATGTTATTAGCATTTAAATATATGAAATAAAAGATAAAATTAATTAATTAAAAAAGGTAATGGTAAACTAAATCTGATGATTTTTAATGTCTTAAAATGTATGATTTTTCTGTAATTTCCGAATAGTGGCATTACATTTCATTTGGATGGCATTAAATTTCATCTGGGCGAAATGAAAGAAAGATATCCGATATCCGAGGAGATTATTTTTCATGCTAGTTCACCAGCACACGTACGTATCTAACCAGACTGTACACGGAGTGTGTGCCTAGCACTGGCATCACACATTTAGGGGCAGTGTTCTCCATTTCAGCCTATATGCACTTGGTAGAAATAGATGAAGCAGTGTTTCAGAGTGGTTATTTTTCAGAGACGATCCGCGGCAAGATGGGGAAATGCAGGTTTAATGATAACTGGCTTGAGGATGGAAAGTATAGTGGCTGGTTACAAAAAGCGACAGAGTATGAAGCACAGTGCAAACTTTGTAAGAAAAACATAAAATTGGCGCACATATGAAAGGAGAGAAGCACAAGCGTAATATCCACAGCCAGACAACAACTGCCCCCATTCAGATGTTTGCGGCACCGGTATCTAACGTTACTGCAAATGCAGACACTAATGTTACAGCCGCTTCGGGGTCCCACACAAGTAATGCCTTCAGTGCATTCTCCCTAACTACTACACTCAAGGCCGAAATTTTGTGGGTTTTGCAAACGTTGAGCCGACATCACTCCTATACGCCTAACTAAGACGTGAGGGCTGTTTTCAGTGGTATTGAGAAGGCAGTTGCCTGATATGCACTTCATGTTGGTAAATATTCACTGACTATTTGCACTGTTGCTCAAATACAAATGTGTTCTGTTAAACTGCCTGTAGTTGATTTTATATTTCTGCCGTGGTAATGGTCTTATTTTTTTTTCTTGAAGGTCTTAAAAAGGTCTTAAGTCATTAAATTTGTAGATCAAAAATGTGCAGATACCCTGAGAAGTCTGTTACTGTAGGTGTTAATTTTATTTGAAATGAAACGGTATAACAGACTGTGTTACACGTCTGTCTGGTGGTTTGTAGCCTGTGCGTCTGAGGGACGATGAGGTGATGCAGCTCGAGCAGCGGCTACTAGACAGCTACATTCCCCCGGTGCAGACTCAGAAGGAAGTACCCAAGAACGGTTTTGTGTTCCAGAAACGGTTTTTCGGTGAGTATTTATTTATTTATTTATTTTCTTATCCTTACTGCGGATGTAAGAACTAAATCTGATTTTAAGACTTTAGTTTGGAATGAAAATGTTTTTAGGAAATGAATGATGAATTTGGCCAACAAATAAATACGTGTGAAAATAGACGAAAAGTTTCAGTTTAATTTCTTTTATTATGAATGTTTCTTGTTTGTAATAACACTTTTGGTTTTAGTTTTCAGTTCCTTAATCTCACATACAGTTAAAAATTAGGTCCTGCTTTTTTTTTTTTTTTAATGTGACTATCACATGATTTAAAGCCAGACAGGCAAAGACCGAGATATGATTCTGTTTGAACATGAACAAGGCCAAGGACTGATCCCTGGAGAACACCTTGCAATACAGAAGCCTTTTTGTGTTTTGCTGATCGAAACAAATGATGAAATTTTGAGCAATGTTCTGTTTCTGTGAACGTCCTTAAAGACGACAGGCCTCTGACGCCCGCGGATCAGCAGCGCTTCGCTTCCCATGTGGGCCGCGACTGGAAGCGAGTGGGTCGAGCGTTACAGAAGAACTGCCGGGCGCTTAAGGGAACGGCCATCGACAATCTCGCCTATGAGTATGAGAGGGAGGGGCTTTACGAACAGGCCTATCAGCTGCTGGGGCGCTTTATCCAATCAGAGGGCAGGAATGCCAGGCTGGGGCGTCTCATCAACGCTCTGGAGGAAGCCAAGCTGATCAGCATGGCCGAGATTATGTTGGACATTCAGCCCCGAGAGTGAGGAACTCGAACTCTGTGTGTGTGTGTGTGTGTGCGTGTGTGTACGTCTAACTGGGTCTGGTACCTATAGGTGTAGTGTTTTTAGTTGATAGTTTTCTACAACATTAAGTGCAGCACTGTTCATATTAATTTTAGGTAAAATAATATAGGACTAGGTAAAGATAGCGTTCAAAAGTGTCCCAGTGTGAGTCAAAGCAAACAAACCAAAAAGCAAAACAAGACGATGTTTGAGGTGTGTGTAGAACATTTCTCAAAGTTCTCATGAAAAAAACTCGATTCTTTGGTTAGACTGAAAAATAGGTAAAAACATCAGGACCAGTTAAAGGTGTGTAGACATCACAAAATGACCCGAGCACAGAGAACAAGGACCAGCACTGATCAAATGATTATGTAACAAATACGGTTAAAATCCCGACTCCTGAAAACCCTCGTTTGATTCACCCTTTTGAAACCCTGTTTGATTCACTTCCTACAGGTGAGTCGATTCAGAGTCGCCTCACTTCCTCAATAGAGTTCGTTCTGAAGCTGATTCAGAATGTCTGACAGAACTATCTTTATCATGAAGAGCTGCATGCGTGCGTGTGTGTGCGTGTGCGTGTGCGTGTGTGTGTGTGTGTGTGTGTGTGCGTGTGTGTGTGTGTCATCACAGACATCCTCCAGCTGTTTTTTTTTCTAATTATGTCCCAATGCTTTCTCCATTTCCTGTTTTCTTTCTCTTAACACACATTGTTTCATCTTATCAGGTTAATAATTAAAGTCTATCATGAGGTGTGTGTGCGAGAGTGTGTGTGCATGTACACGTGTGCATGTGCACGTGTGTGTGTGTGTGTGTGTGTGTGTTAAAGTCAGGAACATAATCAGTGGCCAGTGTTCTACATTTAGAACCAAAAAAAAATTTCACAACAAAAATGTGAAATCCAGAAACACGGAACAAACGTACACCAGCCTGTTCCTGTCCATGTGTGTCTGTGTGTGTCTGTGTGTGTCTGTGTGTGTCTGTGTGTGTCTGTGTGTGTCCGCGTGTGTCCGCGTGTGTGTATGTACACATTTGTGTTGATGAAGTTTGTGTTTTCAATCCTACCTGGTCTTTAATATGGGATTTTCTGCTGATACATGTACAGGTGAAAAGTCTTTTAAAGGTTTAAAGGTTACATGTCATTTGTGTGTGTTTGGTACACAGGAAGCGGAGAGGTGTTAGAAGAGTAAATACTTTGTATTGTCTGTGAATTAGATGACCAACGTGTAGAATATTTCGACCAAATATCTACAAAACGCCAAATAATCCCCAGTGGTATGATACAGTGAGTAATCTGCACCTTTAAGAACCGTTTCTAAAGGTGCCAATAGTTATGACATGCTTTTGTACATACAATGCTGCAATGTATTGTGGGAAATATAGACTTAATGACTATAATGATGATAACGGCAGCAAACGATTCAATAGTAATGTACTAGTCAATAAATATTGATACAGATACATCTGTGTGGGAGTCTTTATACGTCCCACAAGGACAGAAATCGTCCCACAAGGACAGATATTTCTATGTGAAAGTGAAATGATTGACCGATTGTACTTGTACACAGAGGAATTCCGATCTCTGTATGTAATCCATCCATGCAGTAAAACACACACACACACTTGCCCAGAACAGGAGGGGGGGCAGCCCCTATCCATGGTGCCCAGGGAGTATATGGGGCACTTCAGTTGTGTCTTGTCTGTACAGGAGATCGAATCGGCAACCTTTCAGTAACAATAGCAGTTCCTCAACCTTGAGTGACGACTTCCCTGTTTTGATGTTGTGAGGACAATTTTGCTGGACCTTATAAAAAAAAGTGTGTGTGTGTGTGTGGATTTTTTTTCCACGGTGAATGTGTCACTGCTCTATAAAAAAAATTTTTCCCCTCAAATAAATTTTTCATGTTTGTAGAACAACAGACCCATGGGGTTTTTATTGTGTGTGTGTGTGTGTCTATGTCTGTCTGACTGGGTGATGTGCTAGCCCCTAATTGATTATTTTCCCATTACAGCATGCCTGCAAGTGTTTAATTGCTCTTTAGTTCCTTATACACTGAAGTGCCATAAAACTGGTACAGTCTGGTGTCTCCATAACAGTGTGAGGTTTGTTTATCGGTCGTTCCACATGTGACCCCTGGGACACCTGCAGACGTCCCTGACAGGTGAACACTATGTGTGATGAGGTCCACCTGTTCATGTCCTGTATTTATTCTGACAGGTTTGTCCTCTTCTAACAGGACAATGGACCACCACACACGTCGCCATTAGAGACGCCAGATTATGGTTAAAGGAACACTTATCTGAGTTTGGGGATTAGTCATTCACACCTGAATGACCTGATCTCAACGTTATTGAAGACGTCTGGGACGTCATGTGACACATTGTGGAGGACAGAAATCCTCCACCTCAGAATACGACAACTGTGGAGCATTCTGGAGGAAGTCTGGGGTTCAGGACATACTGAATATTTCATGGAGTCCGTGTCCCTACCAAGTGTTAGACTGATGTAACAGTTTTTCTGGCACTTCAGTGTGTATCCATCAGCCATAACATTAACAGCTCTGACTTGTCAAGACATGGACTCCACAAGATCTCCAGAGATGTTTTGTGGCATCTAAGGCTAACGCATCCTTCTGTGGATCTTCTGAGATCAGAGCAGACGGTCTACTCTTCACCCCACACACATCAGTGAGTCACTGGTCCACGGGTTGTCCTTCCCTGGACCACTTTCCCTGGACCACAAGATCTGCTGTTTTGGAGATTCAGTCGTCTAGACATCACAATTTGGTTTATGTGGTACATGTGACACTGTAATAAGATAATCAGTGTTATTTACTGTAGTAGCTGTCAGTGGGTTTGTGGTGTTAATGTTATGGCAGATCAGTGTACAGTTTGTATTGTGTGCCGTGTCTGTATTTGTGATTTGTGTTGTGATGTGGTTTATGAGGCGTGTTGTTGTTGTGGTGTTAATCTCAGGAGTGAATAATTTTAATGGGAGGTGATCTGTTGAAGCCGTCAGATTAGTGACTTGTATGAGGCTTTTCTGCATTAAGGCATTACACATCCTTCCATTAAAGTATTAGATGTTTGAGAGATGGCGTGCATTTCAGTTATAGGGATTGTGTGTGTGTGTGTGTGTGTGTGTGTGTGTGTGTGTGTGCGCTGAAGTCTGACATCACTTTGCTGTATAAGAGCGGAGCAGTGATTAGAGACATTGTGTACACATTACACACTTTCCTCACTGACATACTGCAGTGATGGTGTGTGTGTGTGTGTGTGTGTGTGTGTAAAATTATCCTTTGAAGTCGGTGTGTATTATTATTGTGTAACAATCCTTTGATGATGTCATGGAGCATCAGCGAGGTCATCGGTAATAACAGTAAAAGCACGTTAAGCGGGTTGTTTATCTGATATGGCTCTTATCTCTGAAGTAATCCGACGGAATGAGCCGTGTGTGTGTGTGTGTGTGTGTGTGTGTGGGTGGGGGGGGGGCTGTTATTGTAGATCCTGTAGATTATCTAACTTGTTTCTGGCTAAGACTCCTGAGGTATTGATGACAAGGTTCTGTGATATTTGCTCAACTGAAAATCTCGTTAATGCCCACAGATTCACATTTTTCACATGTAAAGTCGTTTCACGTGATATGTGAGTGATAAAGTTTCGTAACTCTTTCACATTTTTATGGAGATGATGTGTAATCATGTTCAGGATGTTCAGGATTACAAGATATACACTCACTATTTTGTGCTTTTGTCTTTAGTGCGAGCGTTACCAGGGTACAAATTACAGGGGGATGGGGGGGGGCGGTGTCTGACCCCACTGATTAAGACTTGAACCCCTCAAAACAATATTTGGGGGGGAGGGGGGTGTCTAAACATTTGTATATCATTGTAACCTATAATGTTAGAATAGAATTGCAATAGATTTACAGGACCCATGCCTGGGAGAATCTTGTAATACGATTTCACACACCCCTAAAGTGGATCATACCATTTCTTGTTAGTAATTCTCCTTCTCATCTGCCTGTCTCACGCTAATTATGGGTCACGTGACTTGCGTCCTCACTAAGGTGCACGAGCTGCACAGGCCGAGGCTCTGTGTGTAAGTAGCTGCTATGTAACTTTCTTAATGAAGATGTTCGATTAGATTCGATTAATTCAGTTAGAATTTACCAGTCCACCTTAAATGCTGCTGTGGCAACACAGACTATAGGCTTAAGATGTGCTGTTTAGGTGCTTTGAACTTATTTGGCTTTTAAGGTAGAACAGAGCACTGAAGAATTGAAGAGCATTGAACAGAGCAGTGAAGAAATGTAGAAAAGTCATAATACACTGATCTGCTGAGGCTCAATGTAACGTATGGGCCAATTTAAGGTGGAATGGAAAATGTGAACATTAAACTAAAATCTTCATATTCGGGTGGTTTTAGAAGTTCAGATTGTTTG
>JAOVVF010000004.1:565859-576238 GCA_028565595.1 Duopalatinus emarginatus
GGGGGGTGATTAATGTATGATTAAATATGGAAAGTTTGCAGGACCCTCCAAAAAAATGAAAAACAATCTAAAACAGTTGTCGGGATCATAGAGAGACCAGTAATCAAACGGCTTTTATTAATTCTTAATCAATTTGTAAACAATTATAAATTGTTTTTATTAATTGATTGCTTGATTAATATGTTAGTTAATTTATGAGTTGGATGATTGGGTTATTAATTAATTATCTGATTAATTGCCTCGTTAACTAACCACCTAATCTGTTGTTCAATTAACTAATTGTTGAATTCAATTCTCCGAGACCAAAAATGGCCCATGTGATATTCATCACTGTTTGATTTGTTAATGTCATGTCCAAAGCATCAAAGCAGCTCTCAGGCCAAAGTCAGGAGACACGCGTGAGTGAGGAACCTTCAGGTGAACGTGTAGAATCAGAAACTCTCCCGTGAGTCTAAAAGCACAAGTAGTTCAGGTGAATCTGTTGGATGACGTTTTACATCGAGGTTCTTTCAACGGGTCATTTAACACATTTGTTAACATAAACCTCTGACATTGGAGACTCCTTCTCTAACTGTTGCATACACATTCTCTAACTTAACATGCACCGATCAGCCATAACAATAACACCACCAAATCCACTGACGGGTCACATGAATGACACTGATCATCTAAAGCTGATGTGTTGGAAGCTGGAAAAATGGGCAAGTGTAAGAATTTAAGTGATGTCCAAAAGTGACCAAATTGTAGATTTGGCACAGATCCCACAGACGATCCTCAGACGGATCTGTAGTTGTGGCACAGATCCCACAGACGGTCCTCAGACGGATCTGTAGTTGTGGCACAGATCCCACAGAAGACCTTCTGAGGTCCTGTTGAGTCCATGGCTGTTTAGGCTGGTGGTGTTAAAGTTATCAACGCTTGTATCAATGCTTACACGTGACAATAATGTATCAGGACAAGTTCGTAATTATAAATAAACCTGTGATTTGTACCTGCACTACTGTCCGAACTGTCCGAACACCTCCTGACCAATCAGAATCCAGAATTCAGCATCCCTGTAGGACGAATCCTGACGTTAATTGACGTTCAGGCAGTAAATCATTCTGTTAAAGAAAACTCGATGTAAAACGTCACACTTTGTTGAATTGTTTGTAAATTATTCTATTTATTGAGTTGTGTACAAAGTATGGAGGCTTGTGTGTACAGAATTTTTGTATCATCTGCATGTTATAAACATGTTATAAATAGAGCAGAGCAGTTCAGCACACTGAGGCTTATATACACCATGTAGAGGAGAAAAGCACAGGCGTAATACTACAGTTAATAAATAAACTGACTACTGAACAAACCTTCTCCACCTCTCTCTCTCTCAGTGTGTGTGTGTGTGTGTGTGTGTGTGTGTGTGTACACTGAAAGAGCAGAAAAACTGGTACACCTGTCTAATTTGTGGTAGCTCCCCCACAGTGGAACGTCAGCTAAACCTTTTTTTTTTTTTGCACAGACTCCTTGCACCAGTTTTTTTGGCACTTCTGTGTGTGCATGTGTGCGCGTGCGTGTGTGTGTGTGTGCGTGTGTGTGTGTGTGTGTGTGTGTGTGTGTGTTTCTGTCCTGTTATTAAACCCTTATTTCTTTCCTGTTGTCTTTCTGATTTTTTTCTGAGTCTTAAACTTCGCTCTTTCCCTCCGTCTCCGTCCTGCTGGTTTCATTAAGTCACCTGATGAAATGTTTACAATAAAATCACACATTGGAACCATTTCATAGTTTATCTTTTTATATTACTTTTCATTTCCTGTCTCCTGCACACACATTAAATCCCCTGCCTAATACCATGTAGGCCCCCTCGTACCACCAAAACAGCTCTGATGGACTCCACTAGACCTCTGAAGATGTTCTGTGGTATCAGCTTCGGCCTCTGTGGATCCGACCTGTCTGTCCAGCATATCCAACACATACTTGATCAATCTGGGGGATTTGAAGGCCACATTAACACCTCACACCACAGGAATTGAAGAACATGACAGAGTGCATCAGGGAGCAGAATCCTGCTGAAAGAGGACGCAGGCATTCCTGTTACCATGATACGAGCTCTGTAACAAGGTGTAGGTAGGCGGTCTGTGTCAAAGTGACTTCCACATGAATGTCAGGACCCAAAGTTCCCCAGCAGAACTTTGTCCAGATCATCACACTGCCTCTGCCAGCTTGCCTTCTTCCCATAGTGCATCCTTTTACCATCTCTTTTCCAGGTAGAGGACACACACACACACACACACACACCTGGGTGTCCACTGTAGGCTCTTGTGGTGTGTATTGGTCAGTATGGACACACTGACTAGTCTCCAGCTACACAACCAAATACACAGTAAACTATAATGTGAGTCAGTGAACTTCCCTTTCACCCACAGTGCAGTGGAACCCACACTAGGGGGCAGTGAGTACACATGCCCAGAGCGATGGGCAACCCCTATCCACAGCACCCAGGGAGCAGTTGAAGGTTAGTTGCCTTGTCCAAGGGGCACTTCAGTTGTCTTGTCGATTGCTGGGATCGAACCGGGGACTGTCTGAGCCTTTATACACCTCTATATCACAGCAGCATTTACTTTAACAGTCATTTCTGATACAGGACATCTTCTGTGAGATCAGACCAGACAGTCCTCACTGCCCACATTTATATCAGTGAGTCTTGGTGTCTATCAGCCTGTCACTGTGTTACTGGATGTCCTTCCTTGGACCACTTTTAGTAGGTATTAACCACTGGTTATTGGGACACACCCCACAGGACCTGCTGATTTGGAGATGATCAGACCCAGTCGTCTAGACGTCACAGTCTGGTCCTTGTCAATGTTGATATACTTCCTGCTTTATTTATTTTCTGCCTAATATAGTCCACCCCTTGACAGGTGGCAGTATAGTCCGACAATCTGATCAGATTTATATTTATTTTATTATATGAATAATATATATTATGTCTCACAGAATCAGGCATGTTCAGGTGTGTGTTAGTGAGGTGGCCGTTATGGTACTCCGGCTAGATTTCATGACATTGGTAAGTGGTTGTTGGGTGGTTTCCATGTAGTTCCAGAGGTTTGTTTATTTTTTGAGAAGTGTATAAGCACTGTTTAGTTTTGTGTGTGTGTGTTTTTTTTTATAAAGCTTGTGAATGTGTTTTTTGTTCCGTTACATGAAGCTTTCTTTCTAATCTATGGTTTAAATGTGTGTGTGTGTGTTTGTGTGTATTTATTTATTTATTTATTTATGAGTTATAATTAAATATAACTATGTAAATGGGCTTAGAGTGAAAATCCCTCTGAATGTTTGGGTCTGCCCGTGTACATGATCCCTGGCCTGTTGAGGTTGGATTAGTGTGGTGCTGTAGTCGTAACTTTATCTGGTTAGCTGGAATGTTAGAGAATGTGTGAGTCAGCAGAACCCAGTGTAGATATATAAGGTAGGAGCAGAGTCAGGAGGCGGCTAATTTCAGCCTTCTGAAAATTACAGTCCACTTTTTAACTGTTCAGTTTCATACAGACGACATTTAATATGTACTTCCTTATTGTTCAGCTCTCAGTCCTGTATGATCGGGGTGTTCTGGACGTTCTCATGTCTTTATACTGATATCTAAATTATATTTATAACAGGTAACAATATAACAGACAATACAGCTCTGAACTGTCGAGACATAGACTCCACTCCTAGTCTTCACCCCCACACACACACATCAGTGAGTCCTGGTCTCCATGAGCCTGTCACTGGGTCACTGGTTGTCCTTCCCTGGACCACTTTTGGTAGGTATTAACCCACTGTATACTGGGACACACCCCACAGGACCTGCCAAAACATAGATAGATTGTCATTACAGTGACGCCTGTCGGGTGGTGGGATACACTAGACAGCAGGTGAAGAGTCTGTTCTCAAAGTCGATGTTTTTGAAAGCAGAAAAAATGGGCGAGTGTATGTGCAGGATCTGAGCGACTTTTACAAAGACCAAACTGGGATCAGATTGTGAGTCAGATCATGTCTATAACATCAGGTCCTTAACAGCAGGGTTAATACCTACCAAAAGTGGTCCACTAAAGGACAATTTGATATCTTTTTCAATGTAGATGATGTAGAAAGGATTCTCCTTGACACGGTGTTACTTGTAAATGAAATTTTTATTTACAGAGTTTTCACAACATCAAATCAAGATGAGCCTCACTTACGAGACTGTGTTTGTTTTTGTTTATTACAGTGTTGACGGGACGCTGTGGATTTCACTGAAGGCTGAATCTCACTTGCTATCATTTATAAACCCGAAGTGACATAAGAGCTTTTCTAGGATTAGCAGGACTCCATGATAGAATCTAGTGTGTGTGTGTGTGTGTGTGTGTGTGTGTGTGTGTGTGTGTGTGTGTGTGTGGACAGTAAGTGCAGTAACTCTGAGGTTGTTTTCACACTGTGAATTCTGGTGCACGATTCCAAAATTTTGTTACAGATCTGAAAATATGAGGAATATAAATTTGTGAGTAAGGATCAGAAACAGGAAATAAGGCACTGAAATAAACAGGATTTGATCTTAACAAGACTTCACATTAAGATACAGAAATAAAAGGATATAAATAAGAAATTGAGCCTCAGTTTAACACAGTACAGGTGAACACATTAGATTACACACAGAATACTCCATTCTGATTGGTCAGTTACAGGTTTTCTACAGTCTGTTGTTACTGTAAAAGGAAGCCCACCTGGAAGTGGGTTTTCAGTTCCATGCTCATGTGGGCCGACACCGCAATCACGCGTGTCATGGTAGTGAGCACCGGGGAACTGGCGACTCCGGTGAGTCTGTTTCCTCTCTTTTAAAATTAAAGTCAGCACGTGGTACAGACAATGAGCTCAACAGATGTGTTTGGGTCTCCCCAGTCCTGCTTATGCTTTACATCATCCTGAACACTGCACCCAAGTGTGCTCCTGAATCTCAGGAAGATGCCTCCGACTCTGCTCCAGCTCCTGACTCTGAGGAGGACAAGTCCAATCTGCTCCAGAACCTGCTCAGAGAGTGGGCGGTTTCAGTTCCCTGATACTGCTTCCACAAGATCCTGGGATGAGGATGGTTCCAGTTTTCTGATTCACCATCCACATGACCCAGGTCCCGCTGAGCATGCCTCTGTTACACCCCCGGCTCTTAAACGGGAGGATATGGGGGAGGGGCCAGTAATAGGGTGAGGGCCAGACGGGCAAAGTGGAGCTATACCCTGAGTCCCTGTTAGGGCTGCAGTAGTGGTCCTCCGTCCTGGGTCCCTGTAAAGGCCACAGGAGCGGCTGACCAAGCCAAGCCGGTGGGGAAGGCTGATGGGACAGTCAGACATGGTGCGTGGGTAGCGCACCGTCCCAAAGATGTCTTTGCCCGCCCACCAGCCCTCTTGTTTGTTAGGCCCATCGGGAGCCATGCCTTAGAAGTGAGGCTCTGTCACGTATGGCTACCAGCATGCACATGGGAGTCACATGACTCACGCTAATTAAACAGACTTTAGAAACCCAAGATCTGAAAACTGCCGTAACTCTTACAGGAATAAGCAACAATGGGGGAGCTGGGAGACGGTGTTTGGGGGGGGGGGGGGTAAAATACAGAAGGCCGGTGAGTTTTCTAAGTGCAGCTCCGGCTCATGATCTCACTCTAATATGTTTCGAGCGGAGGGGCAGGTGGTCAAGGTTAGGAGGGTTCAAGTAAAAATAACTCCCTTGGGTAACATAAGAACCTGATCAGACTTGGAAAAAGAGCGAAGGCGAAGAGGCACTAAATTAAACACACTTTCTTTCAGCCTTCACCAGTCCAGATCTCCAAGTCACATTCTGTTCTACTGGACTGGAACTTTATAAATGATTATCAAGTTTTTAGAGACAAATCTAATGCTCATTAGTTCCACATTAAACAGAAGAGAGATGTAAAGACTGTAAAATGATATGGTTAGTTGTTGGTTTTGATGGGTTTAGAAAATGGACCCTGATTGTATTAATCTTGACGGCAGTGTGATAATCCTCAGAGATGTTCAGTGTTTTAGAGACGAACAGCTGCACAGGTCAGATTTCCAACTGCGTTTTTGCAGATTAGCGTTAATAAAATCCTGGACGAACCTCTCGGTCATGGCGACTCGCTGCTGCCGTGAAGATTAATTATGTCTGTGGGGTTCAGTGCTTGGAAAGAAGACAATCTCGATCATTTTTCATCCGTCGTTTAGTAGAATGTGTGATTTTTATTCATCAGGATAAATTCATTCATTTGTAACCTGGACCTAGCAGATCATTCTGGGCCAAATATGGTTCAGTTGAGGCACTAATACTGAGTTCCTGAACCCAAATTCCACTGTGGTATGTGGGCCGGAGAAAGTGTTAAGCCTGGGTCAGATCTGGGCCGTGGTGTATTTGCTATCTGGGGCTGTTGGATGAGGCAGCGTGCAATTAATTAGAAGAAATCCAAAACTAGCTGAGGTCAAAGTGCAGGTAAATATCAGAACACGACGATAATCAATCATCAAAATCAGGAACCTCAGAGACAAGGACAAACAAAAAAAACGTCAATGAAGGACAGTAACAGACAAAATAATTCAAGGTTTAATTCAAAACAAGTGAACGCATTAGGATAATGAACCAATCACAGAACAGGGGCGGGGACTCTCTAATTGGTTAATTAATTAATAATAATGAATGAATCAATTAATAACCTCTTTTTCTGGGACGCAGGCTACAAAAAAGGGAGAAATTCAACATGTTTGAACTATTATGTTCCATAAATACTGTAAAAATACACTCACTGTCCACTTTATTAGGAACACCTGCTCATTTGTGTAGAGCAGCTGTACTGTTTATGAAATGTCAGGATGGATGGTGGTATCAGATCTGCTGGTGTGAGTGTGTCAGGACCCACTGATCCCCTGAGATTTTCACACACAACAAACAGTCTCTCAGGTTTATACAGAACGGTGTGAAAGCATCCAGCATCATGTCACAGTTAATAAAGTGGACGGTGAGTGTATATAATATATATTGCAGATATTTTGATTTATTCCAGAATAAATTTTATGGCTTGATATTTTACAATTCAGATGAATCGACTTCTGTTCCAGTTTCTTGTTATAGTCTATAAATGTCACATGTACATGTTTAGACACTTCCTGTGATGTTTCCCAAACTTTTATACACACTATAACTGCATGTGACTTTATTATCTGAAGTTTAAATTCCCAGTTTCAGGTCGTTTTAGGGTCCGGGTTCAACCCTGAGCTCGGGTTCTTCTCTGTGTGGAGTTTCACATGTTCTCCATATGGTTCCTCAGTAGGTGGACTGGTTACTCTAAATAGTCCCCTAGGTGTGTATGAGTGTGTCTAATCCACAGTATAGTCCTGCTTTGTGACTCCACCTTACACTGATCAGCAATAACATTAACACCACTGACGTGTCGAGTCACAGACTCCACCAGACTGTCATCTGAAGGTGATCTGTGGTATAAAACACCAAGACTTTAAAACAGATCCTTCTGTGGATCTTCTGTGAAATCAGATCAGATGGTCTAGTCTCCCGGTGTTAATGTTATGGCTGATCAGTCAGTGTATTAATACATGATTATTGTATTGATGTGTATTGATTCAACACTCAGTGTTCATGTGGGTCCAACTGGACTTTATATAAACACTGTAGGGTGTTAATTCTATACGACTGGGTCTAACTTGCTGTGGGCTGCGTGTGTGTGTGTGTGTGTGTGTGTGTGTGTGTGTGTGTGTGTGTGTGTGAGAGAGAGAGATCTAAAATAGTCTGAAATATTTACATGGTTAAAAAATAATGATAAAATCAGATCTAAAATAATATTTATAAAATAATAATTATTATTATTATAAAATCATATATTTAAACTTTCTCACAAGGTGATTAAGTGTTTTCTATCTTGTCTGAGACCAAACGTCTCCATAATGATGGGAATTTTACATAATGTCACATAATAACATTTAACTGGCAAAAACTGCAGCTTTTATTAAAACTAACGAACTAACTTTTGTTTGTTTTTCTGTTGGTTTCTGCTCATAATGCTGGTGTTAGAGTTCAGTGTATTAATACTCATTCACTGTCTTAATAATTACACAAGTGGATCTTCATGACCAAGTCCTCATGAGGATATTAAGACAAACATGTGTGTTTATGGATAGAAAGTAGGAGTGAGAAGTCCTGGGGTGAGGGAATGTCCTGGGAGGTGAATCCCATATTTAGCCATATGGATGGTCAAATGTCTTTGCACAGCGAATTGTAGATAAGCTTGTTTAAAAAAAAGGAGTGGGGCTCAGTGTCAGCCTGTGGGCGCGGTGCTCAGGGCGAGTATCGGGTGTCCTTCAGAATTTGTCAGGCCAAAGCACATATTTGTCAGCTGTCTGAGACATCGAGCTCGCACTCCAGCCCAGCGTTCAGTTCGGTGCAGACGCTCTTCACCTCTCCGTTCTGTTTGTTTTTTCTTTCTGTCGGTCACCAGGACAATAAACAGCCATGGAAGCCATCAAGAAGAAGATGCAGATGCTGAAGCTCGACAAGGAGAATGCCTTGGACAGAGCAGAGCAGTCTGAAGGAGACAAGAAGGGAGCGGAGGACAGAACCAAGGCGGTCAGTTTCCATGCGGATGTTAAAATCTGACTGGTTAGAGATGAAGTTCAGGAAAACGTTTTTTGTTTACTAGTAAACAAACTAACTAACATGTAGAGCTGAATTGTTTTTAATAAAACAGATAAAGTTTTGGGTTCAGTGGAACCAGGTTAGAGATAAACCACACCATGGTTATTAATGATTAATAAATCATTAGTAACTAGCTGTTTTAATCCAACATCCATTTAATGTATTAAAAGTCCTGATTTTCGTAGCTGTCAGAATCTCAGCCTCTCAGTTCTATTGAACTCATGAGGGTCTAAGTGGTACACTTCCTTGTGGAACCTTTAGGTGTACATATATGACCTGTAGTGACTGCAGTTTAACTTCTAATACAATCCAGTTATAAACCTGTTATTGACATGAACATGTGCAGGTGGGAAATCTATATTAAAGGTAAACAATACAAAGGTACCAGACCTGAAGAGAACCTTAGGATTTTCATTTCTGATCGTGAACCCAACATAGACCTGATAAAGTTTACGACCATATCCGTGAATTCACTATGACACTGTCAGTTACACACAGACTCTGAGATTCACTACCCAACATGTATCCTGCTATTCTAACCTAATTCTGATCCCTCATTCTTTTGCTTTCTCTTTTTCGTCCTCTCTCTGTCTCAGCTGGAGGATGACCTGGTTGCCTTGCAGAAGAAACTCAAAGCGACTGAGGACGAGCTGGACAAGTACAGTGAGGCCGTGAAGGATGCTCAGGAGAAACTGGAGCTGGCCGAGAAGAAAGCTGGAGATGTGAGTCGTACATCTGCATGTCCATGTGTTTTATTTAGGGGTTGAAAATGTGACACCTGTGGATTATTCTTCTTATTCCTAGCGATTATTGTTAATAAAGCGGTGAGAACTGAATGAGTACTGAAGACTGACACCGAATTCACAGAGACGTTAAATGTGTTTCAGTATAAATAACTCTGTGTTAAATTTAGAGCAGGGCTTCATAAGGTAACAGCAGGTACGAGCCCCCTAAAAGCCATGAGGGTGAAATATGTGTATAGCGGATAGCGTTTCATGGAGGAGCCAGGGCTATTTCAGACGCAGATAAATCTCAGCAACACGCTTTTAATAGCCAGAATTTAACACGTGGTTTGATGAATATGACAATAATTAATGACACTGAGTTTAAGGACGGGGGAAAAAAAATGTTAATGTGAGCAGAGTAAAAAGTGTGAAATATTAACCGCTAGAGGGCGCTATTGTAAATTCAGAAACTTCTTAAAAAACAAATCTAAACAACAGCGCATACATTAAAAATAAAACAAAAATACAACAGTAATAGAAAAATTCTCCAGATTCACCCATGTGTCTAATCTGTTAATCTAACAGTATATCACAGGCTATTTTATTTTCTTAATAATAATAATAATAATAATATTTATAACAATATTATATATTAATTATACATTTGATATTATATCACATTACATTGTATTGATCGTATATAATATGTATACAATATGTTTTATTAAATTCTGTATATTTTTCTCTATTAATTATTTAAGCCATTTTTTATATTAAATCTAACACACTTCCTGTAGATTTGGGAAATCTGTGTGGAATTATGTTCTGGTTCACGTATATGTACAGGGGCGGTTCTAGACCAAAATTACTAGGGGGGCCGAGAGGGGGCCGGCGTTTTTTCAGGGGGGCACATATAAGGACAAAGCACACCAATATTTAAGCATTTAAAATGTTTACTTCAGTTAATTA
>JAOVVF010000004.1:601163-612619 GCA_028565595.1 Duopalatinus emarginatus
CACTGGAGGAGGAAATATTAGGAGGAAACCTCACCGCATTTAACTTTATTAACTTTATATCTGTGGTGTTTGGTTTACGTTGGTTACGTGTGTGTGTATGTGGTGGAGTGATATTTGGAGTGCTTCGGCCTCAGTGCCGTGTTATCGTGTAATAAGGGCACTAATGGAACGTCTCTCAGCCAATCAAATTGCAGGGTCTGAACTGTGGTATAATTAACAGCAAAAATAGACCAGCATACAGACCTGAGTGACTGTGATAAAGGTCAAATTGTTATGGTTTTGGGTCAGAGCATCTCTAATAAAAAAAGATACACTGAAGCGCCAGAAAAACTGGTACACCAGTATAATACTTGGTGGGTCCCCATGGGGCATGGATTTAACAAAGCTTGTGAAAGTATTCTGTATGTACTGAACCCCTTACATTCCTCCAAAACGCTCCACAGTTCTGAGGTGGACGATTTCTGTGTTCCACAGTGTGTCACATGACATCCCAGATGTGTTCGATAACGTTGAGATATGGTAATTCAGGTGTTAATGACTAATCCCCAAACTCAGATGAGTGTTCCTGTAACCATAATCCGGTGTCTCTATGGCGACGTGTGTGGTGGTCCATTGTCCTGTTAGAAGAGGACAAACCCATCAGAATGAATACAGGACATGAACAGGTGAAACTCATCACACACAGTGTTCACCTGTCAGAGATGTAGAAGTAGATGTTCCAGGGGTTCCATGGAATGCCACCTAAACAAACCCCACACCAGTATAGAGACACTGGCAATCTGTAGCAGGATTTTATTTACAGTCTGTGCCAGTTTTTCTGTCACTTCAGTGAGCTGTGGTCTAAGGAATGATGCACAAGGCTCATTTATGTGGATGCTAAACCAAGACTAGACCGGTTGGTCTGATTCCACAGAGAAGCTCCTGTGGCTCAAACTGCTGAGACACACTGACCCCTGGGACAGGCAGTGTGAAACCTGGGGTCATGGCATTCATGTGGGGGTTCATCATGGCAGAGGTGGTTTTAATGTTATGCCTGATTGGTGTATTATACAGTCTCAGAATGTTTTCAAAAAACATGAATTTGATACCTGTGACATTCTGTATCTAAAGTCTGTGTTCTCACCCTTCAGTCTTTACTGTGTAATGCATAGAGTATCACTTGTTCACACGGAGAATGGTCCTGCCATGTTTCTCATCGCTATGGTGACAGACACTACTCTAATTTTAGGTCTGATTGCTTGTAGGTTTCTGCTGTCCGATTGGTCCGTGGATCTCACTTGGGTTTAATTTTGTAGTTGCAGGTTTGCTGTTTATCCAAAATTGTTTATTGTTCACGTTCTTATTCCACATTTGTGTAGATAATGAAGTTTACGCCTGGGGTAACAACTCGATGGGTCAGTGCGGTCAAGGCAACTCAACCGGCCCCATCACGAAACCCAAGAAGGTGATTGGTTTAGACGGAGTGGCCATTCAGCAGATTTCTGCAGGCACCTCCCACAGCCTTGCCTGGACTGCCCTTCCCCGAGACAGGTTAGTAACGGTCACGTCACAGACATCTACAGTTCAGTAGTGAGTGTTTCATAACTCGACAGAATGAAAAACAGACGTTGTCTCAGATGGAGGATTAGTCTACGGTGCTGATGTGGTCCCACATGGGGCAGCCCCAGGCTTGTGGTTAAGGAACCAGCCTTGTGATCAGAAGGACCCAATTCAATTCTTGCACCGGAAAGACTAGTGCAGGGACTCTTGTCTTGGTCCTGGAGATCTACTACTCTGAAGAGTTCAGATCCAGCACACCTGACTGCTCAGTCGCTCCTGAACGCTTTCATTTCCCTGGATCAGGTGTGTTAGGTTGGGGTTGAAGCTAAACTCTGAAGGGTGGTTGGTCTCCAGAAAGAGGATTGAGCACCCCTGGGCTAGTGAGTGTGATCAGCAGTGTGTGCATAAATGGTTTAAATGTGGAGGTCAAATTCCTGTGTGCAAACAGGGCAGTCAGTGAGTCACTTCACGTCATGCAGTTAATGAAGTGTTTGTTGACGTTAAGTGTCGTAAGCAGGAAATTAACATAGGCATGTTATTAATCGTTTAATGCCCTGTTATTTAATTAAACCTTGTTAGGAATGAATACAGTAGAGCTGTTGATTAAAATGTCTAATTGAAAGTGAACTGCTCATTGACTCATTGTGCAGTAAAACACACACACTAGTAGGCAATGAGCACACTTGCCTGGAGCTGAGGCAGCTTCAATCCGTGGTGGCCAGGGAGCAATCAGTGGTTTGTTGGCTTGCACAAAGGCGCTTCAGTCACATCATATCGGTTTGGAGGATCGAACCTGCGACCTTCGGGTCACAAAGCTGGTTCCTTAACCACAAGCCCACCGGTGCCCTTTTACTGTCACTTAAATAAATCTGAAGTGGCAGATAAACTGGTAGTGTAAAAAAAAAATGGTACTGGAAGCAGAAGAGGACTGCAGAAATATTTTGTAGGCAATGAACTGAACACAATTCTGAGATCAGGTGATTAAGGTGTGAATGACTAATCCCCAAACTCACATGAGTGTTCCTCTAATCATAATCTGGCATCTCTATGACGACGTGTGTGGTGGTCCATTGTCCTGTTAGAAAAGGACAAACCCATCAGAATGAATACAGGACAAGGAACAGGTGGAACTGTCAGAGACATCTGGAGGTGTCCCAGGGGTCACATGTGGAATGGAGGATAAACACACCGTTATTGATGTATAGATGTCTATTGCAATGTATATACACACACTAGCGGACACAGCCTATGAGGTGCACAGGTGGCGTTGCTGTGCATTTTGCATAGGCTCATCTGTACAGATTTTTTTCCAGCACTGTGTTTTGTGATGATTTACTATTATAGATTTTTGTTATTTAAAAAAGTGTGTGTGTATGAGTAGGCAGGTGGTGGCGTGGCACAGGCCGTACTGTGTGGATCTGGAGGAGAGCACGTTTGCTCATCTGCGTTCCTTTCTGGAGAGATATTGCGATGGCATCAATAACAA
Organism: Duopalatinus emarginatus; assembly: GCA_028565595.1. Lineage (NCBI taxonomy): Eukaryota > Metazoa > Chordata > Actinopteri > Siluriformes > Pimelodidae > Duopalatinus > Duopalatinus emarginatus. Next base: position 604,189 of record JAOVVF010000004.1, read on the forward strand.
AATCCCTCCGCTGCCCTTCCCTTCCTCCAAGTATGTCAAAGCACTTCCACTCTGAAACATCTAGTCATTATTAAGTAATACACACTGTATCTCTCTCTCTTTCTCTCTGTGTGTGTGTGTGTGTGTGTGTGTAATGTACAGTTAAAATACTGAGTGATGGAGTGGTGTGATGAAGCAGACCTTATCTTCTCCTCCTTGAACAGTTAAACAGTTGTTTAATGTTTAGTTTCTAACCTGTCTGTGCCACAGAGAGCACCATAACTTCCTGAAGCTGTGTCTGAAGCTATTGTCCAATCATCTGGCTCTGGCACTGGCGGGGGGCGTGGCTACCAGTATCCTAGGACGACAGGCTCGGCCTCTTCGCAACTTGTTGTTTAGACTGATGGACGCGTCAGTGCCTGATGAGATTCAAGAGGTGTGTGTCCGTTTCTGCTTTGGGAGATATTTTGGTTCCTTAACATTTTTACTAGTGTGTGTGTGTGTGTGTGTGTGTGTGTGTGTTTCAGGCAGTCATTGAGACTCTGTCTGTCGGTGCTACCATGTTGCTGCCGCCTCTGAGGGAAAGAATGGAGCTCCTGCACTCGCTCCTTCCTCAAGGACCTGACCGCTGGGAGAGCCTCTCTAAAGGACAGGTGAGGTAGTGTGTCTGTCTGTCTGTGTCTGTGTGCCTGGGTGTGTGCCTGGGTGTCTGTGTGTGCGTCTGGGTGTCTGGGTGTGTGTGTGTGTGTCTGTGTACATTGTTAACATGTGTGTCTGTGTTACAGAGGATGCAGCTAGACATCATTCTAACCAGTCTCCAGGATCACACACATGTGGCGTCTCTGCTGGGTTACAGTTCTCCTCCTGATGTCTCCGAGTCCGTCACATTGTCCTCAGACCCCACACACACCCCGGACACACACCCTGACACACACCTCGCCGAGATCCTCATGAAGACTCTACTCAGGAACCTGGGCTTCTACACAGTGAGTGTGCAGCATGTCCGGTGAAGCTTTACAGTGCCTTGTTGCCTAATGCTAAGTGTGTGTGTGTATGTGTGTGTTTTCAGGATCAGGCGTTTGGAGAGTTAGAGAAGAACAGTGATAAACATTTACAGGGAATGTCTTCATCTGATAACAGTCAGCCTGCTCATCTTCATGAGCTCCTCTGTTCTCTACAGAAACAACTACTGGCCTTCTGTCACATGAACCCGGTCACAGAGGTACACACATGAACAGAAATACTAAAAGATATTGAACACAAACTTATTGATCGACAGACTGACAGAGACACAAAAATACAAATTGACACGCACAAGCATGCACACACACGCATCAATAGAGACACCCAAATGGACCAGGGCACACACACACGGATGAATACAGAGACAACTAGAAAAGGCACTCACAGAGACGGACACAAAACCTAGAGGGACAGACACATGGACATGGGGACACACTAACACAGAGAGACACCCAATTCATGATTTGTTCGTGAAGGGAAGCATTGTGATTCAATGATGTCTACCAACCCTGACTGATTTGTTTACTGTGTGTGTGTGTGTGTGTGTGTGTGTGTGTGTGTGTGTGTGTGTGTGTGTGCAGGATTCCAGCAGTGTGGCCCTTCTCCATAAACACCTGCAGCTTTTGCTGCCTCACGCCACAGACATTTTCACTCGCTCAGCTGTTCTTCTGAAGGAGAGTTCTGGAAACGGCAGCGTGCGTGAGAAACTACGAGGTATTACACACACACACACACACACACACACGCACTTACCCACGCACTAACACACACAAAAATGCACTTACCCATGCTTACACTCGCACGCACACCACGCACACACTATGTGTTTATCTCTGTGGGGGACAGTCAGGTTCAGACTGATTACCTGTGTAAATATTTGTGCCTGTTGGGCTTTTATCATTTTTATGGATTAAAGTTTAATTTTCAAGTTGTGGTAATTTGTCTCTGTGTGTGTGTGTGTGTGTGTGTGTGTGTGTGTAAGATGTGATGTATGTGTCTGCGGCTGGAAGCATGCTCTGTCAGATCATGACGTCGTTGCTCTTATTGCCCGTCTGGGTGGCTCGTCCGCTTCTGAGTTTCCTTTTAGACCTTCTGCCTCCACTAGACCGCCTCAACAGACTCTTGCCTGCTGCTGCCCTGTTAGAGGACCAGGAGCTGCAGTGGCCAGTACAGGGTGAAATAAATAAATGAATAAATAAATAAATATCATTCTGCCTGATGTGTATATCTAACCCTAACCCTTGTTCAACGTTGTGTCTCTGTGTCGGTGACTGGCAGGAGGAATCTCAGAGGTAGTGGAGATTCCTGGGTGTGTGTCCGGTCCTGCACAGTCATGGGTGTGGCTCATGGATCTGGAGCGCACAGTGGCTCTGCTGATTGGCCGTTGCCTGGGGGGAATGTTGCAAGGCTCCGCCCCTTCACCGGAGGAACAGCACACAGCTTACTGGCTGAAAACACCTCTGTTTAGCAACGGGCTGGAGACGGACATACCGCAGCTAGGTACACAGACACACTGACACACACACAGACACACACCCTGACAGTTAGACACATACATGCAAACAGATACAAACACACACATACACACACATACAGAGAGGTAGGTGTAGACACATATGGACACAGACGCATGCTCTGTGTGACATGTTGGATGACATTTTATGTCTGTGTGTGTGTGTGTGTGTGTGTGTGTTTAAGACTCATGCATCAGCTCTCTCCTGGAGGCGGCTCTGTGTGGGAACGAGGAGAAGTCATTCGACTGTGCACTGCGAGCTGACACGAGTGTGTTAGTGGACCTCGCCCTCGGATCCACTAAAGAGCCCACACACAGCCTGTGGACAAACATGCTGGACTATGCCATCAGCAAGGGTAACACACACACACACACACACACACACACACACACACACACACACACACACATCAGTCTGGTCACGTTATGCTATTAAAAGCTGTCTTTCTGTGTTTTTGTGTGTAGACTGGGACAGCGCTACACTAAACAACGAGGCTCTGTTGGACACCGTGTCTCGTTTTGTTCTGGCGACGCTGCTGAAACACACAGGGCTGCTGGGTCACGCCTGTGGAGGGGGCAGGTAATGTGCGCACACACACACACACACACACACACACTGTGCTGCTTTAGTGTTATTAGACTCCCAGACTGTCTGTAATGTGTATCTGTGGTGGTGTGAAAGGTATCAGCCGTGTAAGCTGTTGGCTGAAGTGTACCGGAGTGTGTATAAGGTGCGGAATCGCTTACTGGCCTGCAAGAACATGGAGCTGGTCCAGACTCACTCACCATCCAGAGAGCGCAGGGTACACACACACACATACACACACACACACACAAACACTTGCATCCACGTGTTAACTTGCATTAGCCTATTTTATATATAGACACCATAACTCTGTATCCGTGTCTCTGTGTCCGTCTGTCCGTGTCTGTATCTCTCTCTCTGTGTGTGTGTGTCTGTGTCCGTCTGTGTCTGTATCTCTCTGTGTGTACAGATATCTGAGAATGTAGACTCAGTGGAACTGGACCCACAGGAACACGCTTTTACTCGAACCATCGACGAGGAGGCAGAACTGGAGGAACGAGCCGACCGAGAGAGAGAACGAGAAGACAGCCATCAGGAGCAGGAGGATGAGGAAGAGAGGGAGCATGAGGTCATGACTGCAGGAAGTGAGAATACACACACACACACGCACATACAAACACGCACACTTTATAATCCCTCAGATCTGTCTGATGTTTTTAAAACACTGTCTGTCTTTGTGTCACGTTTCTCTGGGCGCAGAAATTTTCCAGTGTTTTCTTTCGGCACGTGAAGTGGTACGAAGCCGAGAGCGAACCTGCACAGGCAGCATTGGTGCTCCAGACGAGTCTGTTCAGCCTGGTCAGGAGCGCAGAAACAGCGTCCCTTTACAGGACAGGCAAGACCTCTACACCACCGCCTGCAACGGTATCATCCATCGCTGCGCCATGCTCCTGATGGCCGTCAGCCCGACTCTCATGCAGGCGACCAACGAGCAGGCAGCTTCAAGCGGCGCCATGCAGGACGGAGCCGGATTCATGACCAGGTAAACGCTTCTGTGCAACATACTCCATCTGTGTTAATGCAAAGCTGTGGTGTTAATGTTGGTGCGTGACTCGTGTTTAGGAGCGAGAGTTTGTCCACCGAGAGTCGCTCTATCCAGAGCGGTCCGAGTTACAGACTCACTAAATCCAGAAGCGAGTCTGATCTCTCGCAGCCCGAGTCTGATGAAGAAGGATACGCACTGGTCAGTACACACACGCGTACACCTGGTAACAATGTTCATCCTGTGTGTGTGTGTGTGTGTGTGTGTGTGTGTGTGTGTGTGTAAGTGTAAGTGTGTAAACTGGTCTAAGGAAACCGCTCTGTGATCTGTTACAGAGTGGAAAAAGGAATGCTGACCTGGATTTGGCGTTTACTCATAAAAAGAAAGGTGGGCTCTATTATTGAATTTACTTGAAAGGTTTGTACGAGGTGAGGAAGCTCTTAACCTGCATGGTTTTATTCAGAAGTGAAAGTGAAAGTGAACTATTTGCCTACTGTGCTTGCACACAGAGGAATGTGACCTTCGCATTTAACCCGTCCGTGCAGTGAAACACACACACCAGTGAACACTAGGGGGCAGTAAACACACTTGCCCCAAACCACAGTGCCTGGGGAGCAGTTAGGTGCCTTGCTCAAGGGCACCTCAGTTGTGTCTTGCCCTGGGCCAGGATCGAACCCCGGTTCCCTAACCACTAGGCCACGGCTGCCCATAAGAAGCCATTGAAAGTAACCTGCCTTCTGTCTTCTGCCTAAGGTTATTTATTATATACATGGCTTCCTGACCAACCAGGCTGCATATTGGTTGTCAAAGAAAAAAGAAAAAAGAAAACATGGAGACAGACTGCGGCTACATCCAAAATGGCATCCTTAAACAGTACATACTAGATCCGGTCACCACTGCTCCTACTACATCCACCATCTTACCAACATGTAGTTCGAAACCAGGTGAATTATGGGATAGATTATTAGACCGCAGTGTGCTGTGTTCGCATAAATCCGAACGCCTCCTGATGCAGTAAGTCACCTGAGGGAGTCACACTACCAACATTTGCCTACTGTTTAGTACGAAAGTGTTTGGTATTGTGGGATAAAGTCACACAAGCAGCTCAGATTCTCATAAATCTTGATTTATTTTTATTACTGTGAACATTATATGTAAACTAGACCATCAGAAAGGCTGGTAAGTTAGCCAGAGCTTTTAAAAGAACACAGCTTTTTCCTCACTGAACAAAAAAAAACAACAACCAAGAGTTAGATTAGAACAGCAGAGCATTATGTGTATACATGAATTTAGTATAAAAATAATATACACGTTATTATTTTCTCCATTTTCCTCCCCGTCAGATTTTGCACACAGCACTCCGGACTCTGCCGACTGGTTCGGGCGACGTCTGGGACACGAGCGCCTGTACAGCTCTCCCCAGTCGTATGAGGACTCTGACTTGGACCTGAGCTGCACGCTGCACATCCACACTCTCATCGACAACATCGTCAGCTTCGTCAGTGGAGACGTGGGAAACGTGCCCGGATTTAAGGAACCAGAGGAGAGCATGTCGACTAGTCCTCAAGCTACGGTTACAGCCATGGAGCAGCAGCAGAGCAGAGCAGAGGTGCGGGACATGACATGCTTACTCACCGAGACACTTTCTAACACAGTCACAGGATTAGTCACTGATTAGGAGGTGTTGCCTGAATTATTGTTACTGCAGCTTCAGTGTTTCTACAGTAACGCACTGCTTGTAATCAGACCAAAACGGTTTAACGGTAAAAATGGATGCAGAGACACATTTAGGGACTTGTTATTATAGGAAAATAATCACCCTTGTGTGTGTGTGTGTGTGTGTGTGTGTGTGTGTGTGTGTGTGTGTGTGTGTAGCTGCGATTAGATGCCCTACATCAGATCGTGGTTTTAATCTCTGGCATGGAGGAGAAAAGCAGTCAGACCGGGGCAGAGGGCGTGGCCGGGCGTGGCCCCGCCGCTTTTCACTCCGCCTCCTTGCTGACATCAGTCAGACTGCAGTTCTTGGCTGGATGCTTTGGCCTCGGTGCCTGTAACGGGGGACTGAAGGGTGAGAGTGTCCAGCTGCACCACTACCAGGTACTCATCAGGCTGGTAATCAGTAAGAAATCAGAAGAGCCTCATGTAGGTGTGGTGGTCAGGGGTGCAGATACTTTTTACATAAAAAAAAAAGGTTGATGGTGTAACTTTCCTTTTTTTTCAGGATGGCGTTCGAGCTGCTAAGAAGAGATTACAGATCGACATTCAGACAGCGGTGCACAAGATCTACCAGCAGCTTGCAATCACGCTGGAGAGAGCGCTTCAGTCTAATAAACACTACATAGGTAATGTATACACGCATGCAGCATGTCACACAAACGCGCACGCATGCACACGCACGCACACACACACAGGTACTGAGTAGTCGTGCGTGTTCTTGTGCACACAGAGGCTCAGCAGCGTCTGCTGTTGGTCACCGTCTTTGCCCTCAGCGTTCGCTACCAGCCTGTCGACGTTTCGTTGGCCATCTCCAGCGGTCTGCTAGATGTGCTTTCTCAGCTGTGCGGTAAGGAAACCCTTCTGGGACACACCCTCCAGCTCCTGCACAAACCCACCGGCTCTCAGCTCAGCACAGCGCTCAAAGTGGCCAGCACCCGACTGCTGCAGATCCTCGCCATCAGCACCGGGTAAAAAAAAACATAAAAAATAAATTGATGTATATAATTGCATCATGTACTGAACGGTTGTGTTAATGACTCTGGAGCTCACACACGCACCCGCTAACTGCTGCTGTTCTTTGTCAGGACGTACGCCGATCGGTTAAGCCCTAAAGTGGTCCAGGCTCTGTTAGACCTGCTCTGTAGTCAGCTGAAGACTTTGCTGTCGCAGGCTGCAGGAAGTGTCCTCAGCACAAGTCCAGAGGCTGAGGAGAAGACGGACGACGGGACAGACAACACGAAGAAAGACTTCAGGGGTAACTGAGACATGGCTGTGTACCGTTAGACACCTTCACTGAGACTTCAGTGTTTAGTCTTATCAGTTACAAACGCCTGACATTAACAGCGTATGTGTGTGTGTTTTTGGTTTTAGCATTACTGCGCAAACAACACATGGCAGAGCTGCACCTCGGAGACTTTTTAGTGTTTCTCAGAAGAGTCGTATCTTCTAAAGCCATCCAGTCCAAGATGGCGTCTCCTAAATGGACCGAAGTGCTGCTTAACATCGCAGCGCAAAAATGTTGTTCAGGTACAAGGACCCCGGATCCTAGGTGTTAATTATATACTCATTTGGTCTTTGTATTGCTTATACATTCATTAAATGTAATACGTTTATAATATATTATTTATAAATAAATAATAGAAGTAAAATAATAAATAAATATAATAATAGTCCATGGGTTGGAATGCTATACTTAGTAAGCACAGAGTAATTCTTTTGCCATGTTTATAAACATATAATTAACTTTCAGGTCTAAAGTAGGTAATGTTAATGAACAAGTTATAAAAAAATATTTTAAATATTATATAGAGAGGATCTGTGTTCTTTAAGAGTGCAGCATAACGTGGAAAATGTTTATTTTATTTTATTTTGCATTTTGTGTAGTAAGGTTGGTAAAATATACCAGACATGGAGACAGTTTCAGGAGAATGACCGTGATCTGTGTTAATGTTATGTGAGGTAATAATGAGGTATGTGTATTTTATATTGTCCTGCCTTAAATGATATCACCAGAAGTCCTTAACTACAGGTGGATTAAGGGTCTAGTGAGCTGCTTTGCTGCCTTCTGTCAGATTTCTAAGTAAAAAGGATTCTAACCGACATTGAACTTTAAAAGGCAGATTATTGAGACCGCGAGTCTTTTACTATGCTAACAGAGTTAGCATCGAGTCTGCTCCGATTACATACCACATCGAAATCACAGCTGAGGCGGCACACAGAGCTACCTCAATATTCAGTCAAAATAAATGGTCAGAAGGCATCTCGGTAGGCTTCTAAGAATTGAGACACCCTTCATCTCAGAAGTGCTAGGAGAATGGTGTTAACACTGTCTATATAAAACCTCACGAGGTTTCAAGACAGACCCAAAACTGTGTGTTTTGTGTTTCAGGCGTCCCGCTTGTGGGAAATTTGAGGACACGACTGCTGGCCCTGCATGTCTTAGAGGCTGTACTTCCTGCCTGTGAAATTAGCGTTGAGGATCATCAAATGACCCAGGTCACATCTAAATACACTACTGACGTGCGACTAGCCCAATTAACCAAGTTCCTGTTAAGTTTCTAATAATTCTATAAATGTATAACTCTTTTTATTATTTTCTGTAAAGCTGCTTTGAGACAATGTTCATTGTTAA
>JAOVVF010000004.1:612719-627156 GCA_028565595.1 Duopalatinus emarginatus
ATTTTCTGTAAAGCTGCTTTGAGACAATGTTCATTGTTAAAGGCGCTATACAAATAAAATTGAATTGAATTGAATAGCTGCTCAAAATAGTTCAGAAATTTCAGCTGGGTGCAAAATAAAAATAAAAACAGGTCTATGCTTAGAATCTTGTATTGATTATAAGAGCAAAACGAATGAGGCTTTGGGTGCCAATACTTTTACTATAATTGAAACTGAATGCAGTTGATTTACTTTATGATTATTTACTGACACTAGCATATCTAGGGATATGTTGAAGATTTCATTGATGCCTAGGGTGCCAATACTTCACCTTCCTTCAAAAAGCAGAGAATGTTGAGAGCACATAACGACCATGACGGCTTCATCTCGGTCAGGGTCATGGTGCGTCTGGGGTCGATCCAAAGAATACTTAGCTGGTAGTTAAGGAAGGTCTCGGGTTCAAGCCCTGGTTCAGTTTCACTTTCATTTGGCCTGGATGGGATAAAGCATTAGGACAGGCTTTCAGTTAGTGAGAATCTTCAGGATCTTCAACACCACCATGACCTTCAACTGAACAGTTAAGGGTTAAGGGGATCAGCTCAGGTGCCCAGCAGTAGCAGCTTGGTAGTGGTGAGATTCCAACTCAGTGTCTTAATCACTATACTACCACTGTCACACTGTCTAACCAGTATATGGAGTAAGCATGTGGTTAGTGTATATAGTGAGTATATATACCGAGTATATAGTATACATAGTGAGTATAGTGAGTATATGTAGTGAGTATACATGGTGAGCATATATAGTATATGTGGTGAGTGTATATAGTGAGCATATGTAGCTAGTATATATAGTTAGTATATATAGTATATTCACTGGTGTATTTATGGGGTGTTTGTGTTTTGTCTGACACATTCTCTTAAATTCCAGCTTTGGCGTGTGCAGAAACATCCATATCATTAACCATATCATTAACGTCTTTCCTTTTCCTTAATGTCAGGTGGTTGAACGCTTATTTGCTCTGCTGTCGGACTGCATGTGGGAGGCTCCAGTCGCTCAAGCCAAACACACCATCCACCTGAAAGAGAAAGAGCAAGAAGTCAAACTCCAGGTAAATAATAAACAATTCACCCTGTTTGGTACTATGGCAACATATAAGGTGTAGGAATACAAAGAATAATTATTTTCTACTAGTGTACACTGAAGTACCAGTAAAACTGGTGAACCTGTCTGATACTTGGTAGGTCCCTCACAGGAGTGTAGGACTGCAGAAACACAAGGGTGAATGAAAAATAATCCACACTCCAGTTATAATAAAACCACTTATCAGCACTATCTGTACTGCGTCTGTCTCCTCAGTCACTGCTGGGCAGGTTTGACACGTCCATTACGTTTGTTACATGCAGTTCATTTGTGACTGCAGTGCAAGAAAATATGGCTGCCCCACTTGTGATCTGCACAAAAGAACACCCTCACTTTAGTCCTGATCTTGCTCCATCAGACTATCACCTGTTTGGTGCCCTGAAAGAACTCCTAAAAGGATGAAGATTCATGTCTGATAACGAGGTGAAGAAAGCAGTGCTATAACAGTCTGCAGCTCAGCCTTAAATAGTTTTTCAGTATTCAAGTTTGTTGACAGATGGACAAAAGCGTATTGACAATCAGGGAGATCATCACGGAGAAATTCGACAGCCTGAGTGCGGCTAATTTTTGACTCACCCTCACACAATGAGGACTTCATGAGCTTGCAGAAATATTCTGTAGGTGATGAGGTCCCTGATTCTGTTCTGTTCTATTCAATTCTATTCTATACAACGTCTGTAGACGTGTGTGGTGGAACGTTGTCCTGTAAGAAAAGGACAAACCCTTCAGAATGAATACTTGACATGAACAGACGCACACACAGTGTTCACCTGTCAGAGACGCCTGGCGGTGTCCCGGGGTCACATGGAATGTCGGATAAACAAATCATATATTGTGTGACTTTATATACACGCTGATAGACACAGCCAATGACGTGCATGTGTGGTGTTGCTATGTGTTCTGGATAGGCTTCTCTGTACCAGTTTTTCTGCCACTTCAGTGTTCTTGGTTAGCTTGGTGGTTAGGGAACCCGTCTCGTGACATCCCCCCCCCCCACACACAATATCGCGCAAGTGTGTTTACTGCCCCCTAGTGTTCACTGGTGTGTGTGTGTTTCACTGCACGGACGGTTTAAATGCGGAGGTCACATTTCTCTGTGTGCAAATGCAGAAGGCAAATTGTTCACTTTCACTTCACTTTCACTTAATCTCTTGATGTTGTGTGTCAGGGTGAGGCAGAGGAGGAAGAAGAGAACCTGCCTGTTCAAGAAGTGATCTTCGACCCTGAAAAGGCGCAGTGCTGCGTGGTGGAGAACGGACAGGGTCTGACGCACGGCAGCGGAGGGAAAGGCTACGGCCTGGCTGCTACAGGCATCTCATCAGGGTGCTACCAGTGGAAGGTGATACACACACACAGTCTCTCTTAATACGTAGGCATCACTTTCTCTACATAATCTCCCAGTTTCAATGTGTACTAAAAGTAAATTTCAAGTCTGTAATCTGTGTGTCTTCTCTGTCAGTTCTACATAGTGAAGGAGAACCGTGGGAACGAGGGAACTTGCGTGGGCGTGTCTCGCTGGCCCGTACATGACTTTAACCACCGCACCACAGCTGACATGTGGCTGTACCGCGCTTACAGCGGCAACCTGTACCACAACGGGGAGCAGACGCTAACTCTGTCCAGCTACACTCAGGGTGACTACATCACCTGCGTGTTGGACATGGAGGCTCGCACTGTGTCCTTCGGCAAGAACGGAGAGGTCAGGTGGACGCTATGTTCGTCGGTTATGTTTTATGTTGTGGAAACCAGTTAGATCCTGTTCTTGTACGTTATAGCAGTTGAAAACAAGAAACCACAAAAGATAAACTGACAAAGCACTGACACTGGAGACTCCTTTCATTAATGTTAGATATCCACATGTTCACATCCTGTGAATGAGCTGTAGGTATAGAAATGATATAGAACATATAAGAACACCTTCAACCATCAACACCTGATCTTCTTGATGCAGGAGCCTAAGCTGGCTTTTGAAGACGTGGACGCTACAGAGCTCTACCCGTGCGTCATGTTCTACAGCAGCAACCCTGGAGAAAAGGTACTAGACGGAGGAGAAGTTAAGGCGGTAAATAGGAAGATGGATGTATTCAGTAATGAAATGAACGTTTGTTTGTTTGCAGGTCAAAATCTGTGACATGCAGATGCGAGGCACACCACGCGACCTGTTACCCGGCGACCCCATCTGCAGTCCCGTAGCCACCGTCCTCGCCGAGGCCGTCTCTCAGCTGGTGAGGATCCTGCACCGCTCGGACGGCTGGACGCAGCCCATCAACCGGTGCATGCTCCTTCGGCTTCAGCAGATCCGCGGCTGTCTGCGAGACGGCGCTCCGCCCCCAGGTGGCGCGAGACTCCGTAAAAGCCGCTCGGCTCAGAGCCGCGACGAGCAGGACGAGGCGAAGGAAGAGGACCGGGACGAGGAGAGAGGCCGAAGCGGACGGGAGCTGACGGAGGCACAGCTGCGGACGTTGTGTAACCTGATATGGCCAGTGCTGGCAGTGATCGGAGGTGTGGACGGAGGGCTGAGGGTCGGAGGTCGCTGCGTGCACAAGCAGAGCGGGAGGCATGCCACCCTGCTGGGCGTCGTCAAAGAGGGCAGCATGTCGGCTAAGGTGCAGTGGGACGAGGCGGAGATCACCATAAGGTCAGAACAATAGAACATTTATAATGATGATTATAATCATAATAATAATAATAAAATACAATAATTTGGTACATTTCTGAAATTAATATAATAATAAAATTGAGTAATAAATTAAATTGTAATTTAATGATAAAACATAAAAATTTGTGTTGCTTTTCTGAAATTAATTTAATAATAATATGTAATAAATACAATTAAAATTTAATAATAAAATAAACATTTTTTTTTATTTTTGTAATGCATTAAATAATAACATAATACATTAATAATTACATTTTAAATTAACAATAAAATATAATTTGCAATGCATTTCTGAAATGAATTTAAATTTTAATACATGAATTTTAATACATTTAAATTTAATAATAAATATAATAATTTGTGATTAATTTCTAAAACTTCTGTTGGACGGTTGTCTTTTTTACTCTTTAAAACTTAGTTTTCCCGCAGTTTCCCTTGTCTCTCTCTCTCTCTCTCTCTCTTTTTCACTCTTTCTTTCTGTCTCTCTCTCTCTCTCTCTGTTTCTTTCTTTCTCTTTCTCACCCTCTTTTATTCTCTTTCTCTCTCTCTATCGCTCTTTCTCTCACTCTTTCTTTCTGTCTCTCTCTCTCTTTCTTCACTCTCTCTCTTTCTCTCTCAGCCTCTTTGTCTCTCTCTCTCTCCCTCCATCTGTCTCTGTGTGTTTTCTCATTTTCTCATCTCTTCATCTTTTACCTCCTCTCTTTCCTTTAACACGTACCAACTTTCTCATTCTTTTTAATAGCGTCATATCCTTGCATGTCCCGTTCACCTCACATTCCCTCACTCTCTTTCTCTCTACCTCTCTCTCTCCTTCTTTTTGTCTTCTCTACCTCTTCACGTTCTTTCACGTCCACTCCTCACTGAAGCTTCCCCGCTTTCTGGTCACCTAGTGACACGCCGCTGTATAACCTGGAGCCGTGTGAGCCGCTGCCCTTCGACGTGGCGCGCTTCCGAGGTCTGACGGCGGCGCTGCTTCTGGACCTCACCGCTCTAGCTTCGCTGCAGGATGACGGTGCCAAGCTCTCTTCTTCCTCCTGCTCTGCTTCGTCGGCGCGCCGCCACGAGCGCAGACACCGGCACGAGCCTCACGAACCCGAGACCGAAGACGGACCGGGCGACCTGCGAGTCTCGCACAGCCTGGATGAAGTGCGCTCCCACGCCCACGTCACCGCCCCCCCTGAGCCACAAAAGGCCCCCGTGCTGGCCGAGGTCCACACCGTGCAGCTCTCCTACCTTTGTCTCGGTGCCGTGAAGAGCCTGAGCGTCCTGCTGAGCTGCAGTAAGTACGCCGAGCTCCTGCTTATCCCCAAGGCCGTGCCTGACAGCGGCCACAACTCCGACTGCGGCAGCCCGAGCGTCGGCGTCTCACAGGAGGAGGCGGAAATGCGCTCGGCGCTGCAGTTCCTCATGAGACACATGGTGAAGCGTGCCGTGATGAGGTCACCCATTAAACGTGTACTGGGCCTGGCAGAACTGGAGCGGGCTCAGGCCATGATCTACAAACTTGTGGTTAATAGTGTGTTGGAGGAGCAGGAGGGCGGGAGAACCAAACAATGTGAGTCCCCCAATAACGCACACACAGTGTTTTATGAATGAGCTCTCATTGTCGCAATAGCTTATCCAGAGTTGAAGAAGTGTGTGAGTGTGAGTGTGAGTGTGAGTGTGAGTGTGAGTGTGAGTGAGTGTGAGTGAGTGTGAGTGAGTGTGAGTGAGTGTGAGTGAGTGTGAGTGAGTGTGAGTGAGTGTGTGTGAGTGAGTGTGTGTGAGTGAGTGTGTGTGAGTGTGTGTGTGTGAGTGTGTGTGTGTGAGTGTGTGTGTGTGAGTGTGTGTGTGTGAGTGAGTGTGTGAGTGAGTGTGTGAGTGAGTGTGTGAGTGAGTGTGTGAGTGAGTGTGTGAGTGAGTGTGTGAGTGAGTGAGTGAGTGTGAGTGTGTGAGTGAGTGTGTGAGTGAGTGTGTGCGAGTGTGCGAGTGTGTGAGTGAGTGTGTGAGTGAGTGCAGTGTTTCCCGCAGCGCATTCTAGCTATGGCGGCCGCCTTAGCAAACTCGCACTACCGCCTTGCCAACGTTCCAAAAAAAAAAAAAAACCCGTAATAAACGGTTAATAATACCGTAATAATAAAAAAAACCCAGTAATAATGCTTTGCTAGGCTCAGACATTAAGACAGCATTGATAACACTGAATTGCGACACCTGCTGGTTGGATATATTACTACGCCGTGTCTGTCATGGCCGAGGAAAATACCTGTTGTCTTCGTCGTCGTCATCGGTGAAAGATATGTGAAAAGGAAGGTAGTTAATTATAACTGATCATCAAAACTTAGTATTTGAACTGTGTCAGACCAAATTCTTGCTCATGTGCTCTGTTTAATTAAGATAGGCTTTATGTCTTAATTTCGATATGCTTGCATGTTTGTTTGACGTTAACACGCAACGTTATTTTTTGCTTTCTCGCGTGCATAGTGAATGGCAGGGAAAAAGCAGGGTAAAATATCTGGATTTTTTGAGCAGAGAAGTTGGTCAAGTCTTTCACTTGTTCTGTCACTTCTTATCAAAGTGGGGCATGCTGGAGTCTACCCTAGCATTCACTGGGTAAAAAGCAAGGACGCAACCTGGATAGGTCACCAGTGCACTGAAGGGCAGATATACACATGCACACCTAGCGGAGACTTTGTATCTGACTGTGGAAGGAAACAGCAGCTCCCAGAGAAAACCCACAGAGACACAGAAGAACATGCACACAAAAAGGACCCTGGACCCTTTCACCACACAGAACAACTCCAAAATGAAAGGATCCTGGCCACCCAGCTAGGGAACTGAACCTAGGCCCTTTTCAGTTTAAGGTGACTGGCTACCCGCTGTCACCTTCTGTTCTAGCCAGAAGTCTTATATATTGGAGTATGGAAGCGTTTTTGTTTTGTTTTTTTCACTTCTGCTGGTTGTGTCAGACAAATTGTGACTATGTGACTATATGAGGCTACTGTTTCTCTACACAGATATGGAAATGAAGCCTTGATTTCCTAATTGATCACCACTGCTGACTCCTAAGTCTCCTTCTCTAAAGGATGGCATCACATTACAATGAGGCCTACAGCATTTTAAATTGAATTGAGATTGTTTTTGCACAGCTTTGCATTGCACAGTGTGAACTATGTGACATACCATGTGGATGTGATGTGAAGCATGAAATCAAAGACCGGACAAATTTCGAGTAGCTCGGACAAAAAACGAGCGGCTCGTACCTGTGTATCTTTTGGTCATTTGATTTTCATTTCAGGAACAGAAATTTAAAAATAGAAAACAAACGGTTGTTTTCTCAAACCGGAAGTGTATGCTCACAAGGCCGCTGTCAAGGCAACTGGAGGTGCGTAAAACGTGTGTTTTTTTTAACTGCCGACCCAGATAATGAAAAAGTCTTTTACCTGCGGCACACCATACAGCAGAAAATTAAACTTTGTATAATTCAACGTATAGAAATCCCTTTTTCATGTGGTAATTTATTTCAAAAACGTGCAATATCGTGATATGTATTGTTATCGGGATATGAATGGAACCATATCGCACAGCACTAACGACTAGCAGTAACAAACATGGAACCTGATCTTGACTCTTTTGTCAGCCTAAAGCAGACTCACAGTTCACACTGATTTAAGAGAAAAACTGTATGAGGTAAGATAAAGGCAATGATAAAAAATAAATTACATGATCTTATTATCACCATAAATTGCAGACTTGTTTAATAAACACATAATATATCCATTATGATGAGCTAATAATCTTTTTCTCTACATTTTATTTTTAGCTATACTCTTTCCCCCTGAAAGACTGAAAAACACTTTGGTTTAAAAGTTTGAGGACCCATGCTTAATGGTTACCTGCATCAAAACCTTCTCCAGTGTGATCTGCATGGCAAGATTGAATATCCAGGCTTGTGTCTTTATCATTATGCCACCACACCCCACAATGCCATGACAGCCCAATAAGTGTTTAATTTTATTTGTCACTGCCTTATGCTTGTTCATACCCATCGGTTAATTCCATATTTAACACGTATGTTTGTGTGATATTTATTTATTTTTCCATGACTAAATGGAATAAATAAAATGCAAATAAAGTGCACACCTATGCTTTTCCACTAGGCTACCCAAACAAATGCCATGACATACATTACTACAGAACAGACAGGCCAATGGATGCAATCATTTTGCAGCACATCAGGGCTGAATTGGTGCAATTTGCCCTTCTTCCTTGCTGATGGACTGTGGTGATTACAGTTCAAGTTTAGTGGCTGTGAAAAACAGAGAATGACCCTCCTGTCCAGACCCCTCCTATTCTACGGCAAAACAGAGACAGTGACTTAGGCTGAATAGTAAAAAATACATCCTGAGTCTTTTCCTTTTAATTTAATTTTATTGTATTTAATTGTCTACATGGCAGTCTACATGTCACTGTACCTTTGTGTTAATACGTAAAGGTTTCATGTTTAGGCACTTTTGTTTTTGTTTATATTCACACATCTGTGTGAATACCCAAATGAGGATGAGTTCCCTTATGAGTCTGGTTCCTCTAAAGGTTTTTTCCTTTTGTCATCTCAGGGAGTTTTTCCTTACCACTGTCGCCACCGGCTTGCTCATTAGGGATAAAATTTCTAAAAAATTCTATAAATGTATATTTAACCCTTTTTATTATTTTTTGCCTATTGTTAAAAGTGCTATATAAATAAAATTGAATTTAATTTAATTGAACTAATTATAATTGTTATAATTTGGGGTGTGTCTTCCTTTTATCAGTAACTTTGTTTTTGTCTGTAGATGTGAAATCATCTGAAATAAATGCCATTTGATCATCAGCATTTTTTCTGACTTATCACTGTGACGGCAAAACTTTATAATTACAGGAAAACTTATTTCAAAAGAGCGTTCTTTCCAATCAGAATGTGACTCGGTAAAGATTTGTGGTGTTCAGAGTTTATTAATATGAAATAAAATCTGTCATTGGATGTTGCTTAACATAAGACAACTACTTAGAAGAACAAGTTTTTATTTGCCACATGCAATACAGCACAGTGGTTTTCATTTCTTTGGACACCCGAGCTTGTTAGTTAGGTATGGTCTGAGCACACGGTCCACCAATGTACAGCACCCTGGAGCAGAGAGGATTAAGGGCCTGGCTCAGAAGACAGTTGCAGTGCTGGACTCGAGCCCCAACCTAGTGATGAGTAGCCCAGACACTTAATCACTGAGCTACCACTTACTAACACCTAACCATATGATTGTGTTGCATATGTTCATCATGTGTAGAGTTTTATACCACTGCTACTGTATACTAGAATTTTCCTCAGGATTAATAAAGTTCTACCAACCTACCTATCTATCCACCTACCTAAATACCCACCTAACTACCTCACACCCTGCCTACCTACTGCACCTTGTTTACTGCACCTTGTACGCAAATCACTTAAAAAGCCACCAATCAGCTGAGTTTTTGTAACTGCCATGAACTGAAAGGAAAGGATTCAGCACATACATTTACAAAATATCTATTTAACCCATACGTGAAGTGAAACACACACACACACACACACCAGTAAACACTAAGAGGCAGTAAACACACTTTCCCAGAGAGGGGGCAGCCCCAAACCACGGTGCCCGGGGAGCAGTTGGGGGAGTTAGGTGCCTTGCAGATGCTGTAAAAGTGGCTGATGTAGTGTACCTTAACTATATAAAACTGTCTGGTGGAATACAGGCTCACAGTGTTTTATCTGACTAGAGCCTATTGATGCACAAATTTCGGGGCACTCAGTGCTCCATTTTCCTTGGAAAGGAGACATAAAAACAGGATGTGTGTCATCAGCTGCTCTGTTAATGGCCCTCTAACACCTTCCGTTGATGCTGCACTGTGATGTGGTTGTCTTTCCCTTTATAGCAATGCAGTGGAGAGACTCCTCTGTCATAAAGGGCCTGTAATAAAACATTTCCACCCGGAGCAAACAGAAGACAGTATATAAGGACACAGGTATTGTATGATTGACAGGCTATGGCAACAGCTAAATCAGACATCTGTTTGAGACCTCATACGGCATTGAGGCAACAGAAACCACCAGGCAGCGGTGGCCTAGTGGTTAGGGAACCGGCGTCTTGACCGGAAGGTTGTGGGTTCGATTCCCGCCCAGGGCAAGACACGACTGAGGTGCCCTTGAGCAAGGCACCTAACTCCCCCAACTGCTCCCCGGGTGCCGTGGTTTGGGGCTGCTCCAGGCAAGTGTGTTCACTGCCCCCTAGTGTTCACTTGTGTGTGTTTCACTGCATGGATGGGTTAAATGTGGGGGTCACATTCCTCTGTGGCAAATAGTTCACTTTACTTTAAAAAGGTTATTTCTGTAAAGTAATCATACTATTTGCCCAGGAAGTTAAAGGCAGGTATAGTAAATGTAGTCCTCACAGTATTGAGAAAGGTTTTTTTTTACACATTTTATATCACAGACATTTTCTCTTTTTTAAATGTATATGATTGCATATGATTATATGACTGCATATGATTAGTAATGTTATTAAAACAACCTAAATAAAGGAATTTAACTGGGTATTAAATTTAGTGGAATAATCTCACAGTCGTTTCCTGTCTTTTTATGGCTGTGTTATTTGTAGTTTGGAGACACCACATAGGTGAAGCAGTGACCCATCTAATGAGGGTTGAAATCATTGTGCCACTCTGACGGGAGCCACCACACATCTGGGAACTTTCATGCTCCAGACAATTTTAGGAGAACATGCACTGTGAATCCCCAATGGCCCAAGCATGATGGCTACGCCCAGTCATGATAGTCTCTAACGTTTTGATTTATGTTTATCTCACCTGTTTTACGTTCACTGATTACGTTCATTTTTTACCCCTGTGTTGAGTTATCCATGTGCCTAGTTTGGGCATTAAAACCCTGCTTTTAGTGCAGTTTTGCCAGCTGGTGGTTTGGATTCGGATTTTGACTTTGATTTTGCTTCTGCTTTGGTCACACTGTTTGCCTGACTTTTGCCGTTTTCTACATTTTGGATTTGTTTGCCTTTAAACCTGCATTTGTGTCCACACATCTTTCCCTCATTTTTTCTGCATTTCATCTTCAGCAAAATTCCAACTTCTTAACTTCACCATAGCATAAAACTCTTTTTTAAATATTTTTTACAAAATTGGGCTTTTTTCGTTTTTTGTGCATTTTCAAAATTCACAAATACTTGGTGCATAATGTATAACATCTAAAATGTATCCCTAATGAGCAAGATGAGAAAAAAACCTCTGAGAAGTGTTTATGGGAAGAAAACAATAACCTGAGAGGAACCAGACTGAGGGAACGTATCCTTATCCTTATCTATACAATGCTGTATAAATTACTTGCCTTCTAGAACTGTATACTATCTAGTCAAAAAGAATAATTGTGTAAACAGGAACTTATGTATCAGCATCAAAGTCATGTATGAGCTTTAAAAAAAATTGTAAAACAGCATATGGCCTCTTTTTCTGCTAAATCACTCAGATCAGCAATCAACTGGTCATCAGAAAACCTTTGTATTTAAAGTGTTGTGGGAACAAAGCAACATGGACAACTCTGTACAGATACAAACCAAAGCTCAGGACTGAAACCTGAACGATTGAGTTGTACAAACTTCACAAACAGAAAATCATAGTAAAATGAGTTACAAAAAATCCTGACTGACTGCTTATGTTGGTCCCAGCTAACTACAAGCTGACTCTACCCCCCCATCTGAAGGGTTTTTGGATGACCAGTATGCTGTGCACTATGCTGGCAATTGTCCTCGTTTGTCCAGACAAACTACTCTACATAGCTTTATATTGTGTGATGCCCTGTGGTGAACTGGTGCACACATCAGACATATGTTCTGTACAAGCTCAAGATCCACCAGAACCCTGATTAGGATACAGTGAAGTTTTAATGAAGATAAAAGACAGGATGTATGTACAGCACTTTGCTATAAAATGAGGATTTCTCTAAAGTCAGGCAAGCGAATATTATAATCTTGAAGCTATTTTATCCAAGTAACTGAAATAAACAGAGAAAATCTAAAAAAAAAATATCTTCAAAATCTGACAAATTAGTTTAGTCAAAAAATTATCAATTGATACATTTGTATGTCTCTTTATTATTACCTACAATATACAAACAGACACTTATTTATCTTACTGTCCTTATGAGGACCCTAAAATGACATAATTATACATAGTACATACATAAATATGACATAATTCAAATAATGTTTCCTAAACCTAATTCTACTATTAACCTTAAGTTTTAATAAAAACAAAACCTATGGCCTCTTAATAAGAAAAAAAAAAAATCAAATAAAATATATGGCCTTGTATTGCTGTTTGGTAAAAACGCACACACACACACACACACACACACACACACACACACACAAACTCAGAGAGCTCAGCAGTTTCACCTCCCTTCCAGCTGCTGCTGTGCAAGCTGAACAACACATTGTTTTATCCCACACATCATTGACTCTGCAGCACCAAGCACCTAATAAAAAGCTCCGATATCTTTAAGGTGGAGCTTGCGATAGAGAGGTTGTTAAAGTGGCGTGAATCTTTCATGAAGAAAGCAATGGGAACTAAATAGCTAAAAGACGGCAGCATGCAGCACAAGAGGGTGTTAATGCAGTGTCTTACCAGAGACCTACCAAAGATACATACTGCAGTATTGTATACCACGGGCAGTATGTTGACGATATTTCGAGGGTTCGAACTTAAGAAAAATGATGTGATACCATAACATGCATTTGTCTCTTTCTGGTGTAATGAATTTGTCTTTGTAGGCGGGAAAGATAATGCACAGCAGGCCAAACAGCACCGGATGACTGCAGCAACGTTTCTGTGGTAACTGTGCTGATTTAAAATGTCAAGAGTAAGAAAAAATGGTAGACAGAGGATTATAGAGACAAACAGACATGCGTTATATATAATGTAAGACAGCACATTAATTAAAGCAGACTAGTTATGCAAGAACGATGCTGACTAAAGCTAGAGGATGAAGATTAGAATCGTCATCATCAACATTAACATCATTATAGACTCCGATTTGGTTAGACGGAGGATGTATGTAGCATACTGTAAAATGGTGCTGTTGTGTCTGGGAGCTGTTACTGAACAAACAGCCTTCTATAGCAGTCAGTCTGGTTTATAAAATCATCAGTAACCAAGTACACGGTTTTTGAGTGCGTGAGCCGGAGTGTAACTGTGCAGTCCTCTTTATTCAGCAGAATTTAATTGTATAATAGCACTTTTAACAATGGACTTTGTCTTAAACCAGCATTACAGAATTCCAGATATGGAATTTGAATTTATATTTATCTTTAATGAGCAAACCTGTGCCGACAGCAGCAAGGAAAATCTCCCCGAGGCAACAAAAGGAAAGACACCTTTAGAGACACAAAAGGGGAACCATCCATATCTGTGTGACTCCAATTATAAATCATTACTTTTCAACAACTCTATATTATGGAGTCAAGTAATACTCTGTGTGTTAAAATGAGCCACAGTATAAGTGCTTTATCATTAAAGTTTTAATCATAACTCCTCCCTATCAAAGTGAAGTTAGCAACTGTTCTATGACTAAGACTGAATGTGAGCAAGGAGTGGTTTTTTATTATTATTCATCCACAGCCATCTTGGCTATAGTCTATTCTATTTTATTATATAATTATAGCATACAGTCACAAACAATCGATCAGCAAGGGAAGCAGAAAAAAAATGATCAAGCAAGGAAAGAAGTAAATAAGTTGAATATTTCTCAAATGAGAAAAGCATATTTCCGTCATCAGGTTAAATTAATTATTGTGGTCATGAAATGATAAAATTATTTCATTGCATGGATGGACCAAATGCGGAGGTCAATTCCACTGCACAGTGGTCAGAAGAGTAGTTCACCTTCTATTTCTTATAGGTTTCTGGTTGGACAAATGCCAACACAGGCAATGCCAACACTTTCCTCACTGAATCAGTCCGAGCTAAAGGGTTGACCACAGTGACTGGGAAGTTCATATTCCTTAGTGAAATATTGTAGGATTGAAAGGCTACAGAAAGCTATGTGACTATGAGACCACAGTCCACTATCACGTTTATCAGTCTTACCAACAACATCTTAACCATTTTGTTTTTTTTATTACTTTCTAATGCACAGAATTTTTCTATGCATGGTCTGAGTATGAATGGGTTCCACAAACACTGCCATTACACCATTTCAATTATTGTATATCAATTTTCAAATACATTAGTCAATAAAATGCAAGGCCCATATTCAAGAAAATACATTTTTTGCTGTATCATAGATGTGTCATACAGAGGCACCACTGTGACCAAATTAGAATTCTGTGTGGACATGGTGACATCCAGTGTGACTGCTGAAGGAGCGGAATGTCCTGAGCACTCAGTGTATCCTGTATATACACCAAGTCTATTTAGAGATTTAGCATTTATGCTAATGAAAAGAGAATTGCAGCAGTCTGTATCGTTTCAACCACCTAAGGGCTGTAGCTTGGTGTTGTGGAGCTAAAGAGTCAGATTTTCAATAAAGCATATATACAGTACTGTGTAAAAGTCTTAGGCACATACAAAGAAATGTTGTAAAGAAGTTTTCACTATGTGAAAGAC
>JAOVVF010000004.1:654829-669893 GCA_028565595.1 Duopalatinus emarginatus
GGGGGGGGGGGGGGGGGGGGGGGGGGGGTGTTGATTTAAACAGCACGCGGAATATTTTAATAAGTGAACAAACATTGTGAAGTGAAGAGAGTGAGGAGGAGCTCAGGGTCACGCGCACACAATACCTCAGGCTAAGAGTGTTAGCCAAGCCTTTTAGCCGTTGAGCTAACAGTGACAGCGGTGTGTTATTAACGTCACTCACCCCGCGATCAGGAAAATGACCTTCAGAGGATCTCTGGCGATGGTGAGCAAGAACAAGGCCACAGCGGGACTGAAGGCGATGAAAGTACAGCCGAAAAACACCGCCGCCGTCATCGTTCAAGTCAAAACAGCTCCTCTACCGGAAGTACTGCTGCGGCCACATCCGGTCCACCCATACAACACTGACCGGATATAGCAATATTTAAAACATTTATTAAAAGAAAATAATCAGCGTTGACAATCGGCTCAGTATTAATATATTACTATATATAACCCTACACCCGGATTTACACATAGTTTTATTTTATTTACCAATAAAACCCTCAGCACGGAAGTCCAACGATGCGGAAGTGATTTTCAAAATAAAAGTCTGCTTTTAACTGTTACACACAGGGACCAAAAGTGAATCATATCTCTCTTCTTTCTTCACAAAACAGAAATAAAATCACAGTGAAACATTTTTCTGAAACAGGAAGGCGTGTAAAATAACATCAGTGTGAATAATGGTTCTAAATATTTGTAACA
This sequence comes from Duopalatinus emarginatus, assembly GCA_028565595.1. NCBI lineage: Eukaryota > Metazoa > Chordata > Actinopteri > Siluriformes > Pimelodidae > Duopalatinus > Duopalatinus emarginatus. The sequence goes on from JAOVVF010000004.1 coordinate 655,556, forward strand.
AAGCAGGTTAAAATCTACTCAAATGGAAAGGAATACATATTTATATAAACTATTATATACACTATTATGTTCTATTCTCTAAAAAACAGTTCTTTAAGAGTTCTTTAGTAAAGAAAACATTATTTTACTGAATGAACACTGCATGTTTAAAGGGTTCTTCATCATGGAGAGGTTCTTCAGACTGATGGAGAAGGTGCTGTAGAGGGTTCTGTACAGAACCTTTCTGAAAAAGGGTTTATATGGAACTTAAATGGGTTCTTCTATTGTTACAGGTTTTTATCTTATATTGTTCCGTAGTAAATCAGGAGGCTTTTACTTCTGATACTTTAGTACATTTGAAGATAAAAACTGTTGTACTTTTACTCGAGTTAAAATTTATAGAGAGTACTTTTATTTTTACTGGAGTAATATTTTACCCTGGGTATCTGAACTTTTACTCTACATGATAACTACATTATTTATCTACTTTGTCCACCACCGGTGGCTCAATCTGACATTTTATGGGACCCCTGGTACATCTACAAATGTATCTGAGTTTGGGGATATGTCATTCACACCCAAATCACCTGATCTCACATCTGTTATTGAACACGTCTGGGACGTCATGTGACACACTGTGGAATACAGAAATCCTCCACCTCAGAATAAAACAGAATTGTGGAGCGTCTGGAGGAAGTCTGGGGTTCAGTATGTACAGAATATTTACACAAGCTGGTGGAGTTGATGTCCTGTGGGGGATGTACCAACCTGTCTGGTACGACAGTATATATTACAAAATAAAAACAAACTGTGGGGAAAATGCAGTCTGCAATCTTAAATCTGACAGCATTCAACTAAAATGATGTTTATGAGATTATAAACCTTACAAAATGAACATGGACATGGTCATGGAGGTGGATGGAGGACAACAGGGTCAGTGTGGTTTTTCCAGAAAGAGCAGGTTTATATTCAGTTAAATATCATTAGTGTTCGTTTCAGATTTAATGCCTGAGGTTGAGATATAAGAATCACAAATTTTACAAAAATCACATTGAAGATTTTCTCGAGGTTTGTAGATAAACTGTACAGTAAGAAATCATAGAGGAAATATTTGTAACATTTAAGTAAGAACGTGAATGATTACCTGAAATTGACCATGAACACGGCTTTAAAAATAATGTAATTTACTTAATTATTATTAGACTGACCGTTCAGAACATTTCTATTATTATATACAGTATCAATATTAATGGCTTAAATAATAATAATAATAATAATAATAATAATACTGACAATAAAAAATCTTATATACACAGCTTATCTTTAAACTGCCAAACCTTTCTATAAGTTTTCATTGTGTAATTTAAAACAATAATAATAAAAAGTTTTTTCTTTGTTTGCTGCTTGTATTTGTTTTGAATATAAATCACTAATAACCAGACCTACATCAATATTTTTTCATGTTTCTATTCCTGCTCATTATTCCTACCTGGAAAAAATGTGAGTAATTAAAGTTAACGAGTAGGTTGAACTCCTCCAGAATCACCATCAGATAAACCCTGTATTCATTTACTCTATTATCTAATTTAGAATAATATGACGATGATAATGATGATGATGATGATGATGATGATGACAATGACGATGATCAGGCCTTTTGTGTGAGCTCCATGGCAGCGATAGTGGTACTCTGGCCAAAGATGAAGGTTCCAACAACCACCGTGATGACGCCCCATCCTATCAGGAGCATCCTGGAGATGGTCAACAGTGACCGAGAAGGTTAGAGGTTATGAAGGAGGTTCAGTATCAGACAGAAGATCAATCACACTGGAGGTGGACATGAGACATAATACACTAATGGTATTACTTTACATTTAAATGTGTCCTTGGTTCTCGGTATTAGAACCCATCAGAACCATGTCATCACAGAGGCTCATTTACAGAACTTCACTGATTGGTTGATGTAACTAATTTATTTATATCAATTTAGCAATAATTCTAGAATGTGTATTGATAAAGGGTTCGATTTATTAGGAACAAGGACAAGGTCATTCCATAAAGGCATTCAGACCCTTCTTCTCCTCTCTGATGAAAACCACACCCCCTGAGTACACCTCATGGCTGTGATTGGACAGAGTGATTACGACACAGTGATGAATTACATTCACTTCTGACCAGCACCAGTGTTTATCTCTTTAAAAAGAAATCCACTGATATCTAGACAATACAACAAAGTTTAATAATGTAAAATAATCACTCACTTTAATCTGTGATCTACTGCTTCTGTCTGCATGGCAAAAATGAGACACAGCCCTAAAAGAGAAAAGGGTTAATTCAAAGTTATTAAGTTTTCTTCATATTTCTTGCAATTTGTTATAATTATATAATATATATGTGTGTGTGTGTGTGTGTGTGTGTGTGAGAGAGAGAGAGAGAGAGAGAGAGAGAGAGAGAGAGAAAGAATATATCACCAGGAAAAATAAAGATAAAGAAGGCACTGATTCCTCCAATCACACTAATGACGTCACTCATATCTGGAACGTAGACAGCAATGAGAAGTGTCACAGTGGTCCACAGGACGGTCAGAATGGCCCGGCAACGGCACTCGAACGCCACTGTAACTATGGCACTTCGCTCTCGGTAACGCAGCACCAACGCCAGGATGACGGTCCTGAGGAAGGAGAATAAAGTCATAGAAAGGCAGTGTGTGTGTGTGTGTGTGTGTGTGTGTATATAGACTTTGAAGTACATTATGGTCATGATGAGATATTTATTGTCTATGCACCTGCCCAGGAGGAGTATTATGGGATAAATTGTGATGATCGAGATCCCGAACAGCAGCCTTGCGATAATCATCACCACATCGTTCCCAGGATATGACATCAGGATATCGGACGCCACTCCACGTCCAAATGTGAGAAAACCAAACACTCCTGCCATCAGATATAAGATGGTTATAGAGAAGTAACAGAGTAACTTCTAAACTTCTTACCTGTTATTTACAGGTGACATTATTTACAGGTTACATGAGAAGTCACATTACAGAATACATAAGTGGTGACACAAGCAATGACACGATGGGAGACATTAAAGACGACATTGGAGGTGACATTATGGGTGACACTACGCGTGACACTACACATGACGGCTGTAAAATTAGAAGCTTAAAGCCGACTTACCTGTGAGAGTGTAGATGAGCAGACAGAAGATCATGGATGTCACAGAGATGACCACCCAGTGACTGAGCTTTTTGTTTTCCATGCTGCTATAAATAGCAATGCAAGCTTCATGGCACTAAACCACACACACACACCATAAACATGATATATCTCAGAAATACAGTAAATAAATAAATAAACTGCAGTAAAGCCGAATCTCACCTGGAAGCCGAAGCAGATGGTGGGAACGACACTGAACATGGAGGCCCACGAGTCTAACCTGCAGCACAGACACACAACAACATCAACTTGACAATATGATGCACACAGACACAACAACTACAGACCGAAAAGCAGTCATGTCCAATCCATCACTAATGTCACCTCCAGCGTCTCAGATAATTAGATAACGTGATTCAGGTGCTCCTGGTCATGTGACGCGGCTGATGGCAACCTGATGGCAATGGTTAAGGCCAGGCGCACACCTAGAGCTCTTCGTGCTTCAAGTACGGCCCGACTTGACCCACCATCATCCAAGACACATGAAAGGCAAACATCCAGACTCTTCTCTGTTCTGGCACCAAGGTGGTGGAATGAACTACCCCTTGATGTCCATACAGCAGAGTCACTTTCTGTCTTCAAACGCCGGCTAAAAACTCACCTGTTCTGCAGCACTTGATCGAAAAATAAATGTTTGTGAACTGTTTTTCTCTCTAATTCAGTTTAGTGTAAAAAGTTTTAGATAGGTGGTACTACATGACTCTTTTCTAGCAGAATTATGGTCTGAGTTCTTGAATCCTGATTTTCCTTTACTAGTTTCAGATACTCCAAGAATTTAACTAAGCACTCTAAGTCGCTCTGGATAAGGGCGCCTGCCAAATGCCGTAAATGTAAATGTAAATGTAAATGTGTAAAGACTAGACCATCTGGTCTGATCCCTCAGAAGATCCACAGAAGGATCTGTTACTAATGTCCTGGTCCCAGATACCACAGAACACCTTCAAAGGTCTTGTGAAGTCCATGCCTTTAGGTGGGTGGTGTTAATGTTATGACTGATCAGTGTGTATTTTCTATTCCTTCATTCACACACTCACCCTGTGTGTTGAGGACGGAGATCCGCACTGTGATCCTCTCTCAGGTAGTATTTAACGATGACGGCCACACCCAGGTACGTAGCAGCCAAAGTTCCTAATACACTGTGTATCATACACACACACACACACACACACACACACACACACACAGTAATTACCCGTTATGACCCATGTATTAAGGTGCTATTCCCCAAATGTCCACTGGTAGAACTGATAGAAACCTGGTGTATTTCTGGATGCTGATTTCTTTGGGGATGGACAGAGGGAGGATGATGACGAGGCAGACGATGACGAGAGCGAAGCTCTGATCTGTATACCAGTAATACGGCATCTCTTTTCCTCCTGTCACCATTTCATATAAGGACAAACACACTAAACGCGCACACACACACACGCACACACACACACACACACACACACACACACAAAGACAATTACTGAAGTCTGATTAATAAACTGAAACACTGTTTTCCATAAAAATCTGTAAAGTATATGAGATGTTGTAGATCAGATCTCCTGATTAACCAAACAAACAGAATAATCTGGATCTTTAACATGATTAGATTAGACACATTAAAATGCAGTCTTCAGACTTGTTAGGAAATGCAACGTAATCTACGATGTAGCACCACTGGAGCAGAAAGGGTTAAGGGCTCTGCTCAAGGGCCTAACAGTGACAGCTTGGTGGTGCTGGGGCCTGAACCCTCACCCATCTGATCAGAATCTTATACCTTGAGCCACCACTGGGCCCCCTTTTATTTGGTTCCTAGATATTTATTGTTACTGCACACACTGACGTGATTCATTGACCGCTGTGCTTGCACACAGAGGAATCGGACCTCCGCATTTAACCCATCTGTGCAGTGAAACACAAACTAGGGGCTAGTAAACACACTTTCCTGGAGAAGTGGGTCGGTGCCTTGCTCAAGGGCACTTTAGTCATGTCTTGTCTGTGCGGGAATTGAACCAGGATCACATGGCTGCTTCCTTAACCACAGGCCGATGTCTGGCCCTACAAACAGGTGGAGTTTATTTTCAGTGGGACCCCATGTGGTAAAAGTCAGATATGACGGTATGCGATTTGTGGTTTGATTTTGTTTGCGTTCTGTAACGACTATAGTTATAAAGTGCCCCATACTGCCTAGGGGGGTCTGGGTGAGAGGGGGTGAAAAATCCCTGAATGTTGATAAGAGAATGTAAACAAAAATGACAGAAATTGAAAAGACGCATAAATACGTGCACACACACACACACACAAACGTTCCCCTTCTCACACACACTTACACTTCTCCAGCTGGTCCTGCACCACCACGAGAAACGCCACAGAGATCATGAAGAGGTTAAAGACGAAGCAGATCTCACACAGATAACCGATCCTGCGGCCACACACTTCTCTCACCACGTCATGATACGTGTTCTGTCGGCTGATAGATGAGGCATAGCCCAGGATGACCAGGCCACTGATCAGGAATATCAGAGACACCTAAGAAGAGGAAAAGACCTGAGTAAGTGCTTTACCGATTACACAAACCTCTCCTCTACACAGTGTAGTAATAAAGATTACTAAAATTCAACTCAAATAATAACAGGTCCCCCACAGGACATGAAGTCCACCAGATTGTAAAATATTCAGTATGTACTGAACCCTAGACGTTCCTCCAGAACGCGCCACAGTTCTGTTGTATTCTGAGGTGGAGGATTTCTGTGTTCCACAGCGTGTCACATAACGTCCCAGATGTCTTCAATAACGTTGAGATCTGGTGTTCACCTGTCAGTGACATCTGTAGATGTACCAGGGGTCCCATGTATCATGGAATACCAGCTAAACAAACCCCACCCCCCTTTTGTGGCACTTCAGTGTATATGGTGCTGATAGCTTGTGACAAGAAAACACACACACACACACACACATAAAATCACTTTATTAGTAATAGCATGTGAAGAACAGCAAGTAATTTACACCCCAATGAGAAAAGTGTACTCCTGCCTCCTCTCTCCCTCACACACACACAGACACACACACACACACACACACACACTGTCTCTCTCTCCCCTACACACACACACAAACTCCATTCTCTTACCCCCCCCCACCCCCACCCCCACACTCTCTTTTTCTCTCACACACAAACTTTATCTCTCTCTCAATTCAGAGAGGTTTTATTGGTATGGCCATATTTGAATACAGGACTGCCAAAACGTATTAATAATATAATATAATAGTAATAATATAAAAAATATATAGGAAAAAATCAAAACATGAATTTGGAATATACAGTGAAAAAAAAATAAAGTAAAAGAAAACAAAAGTACAAAAAGGTGTGTGTGTGTGTGTGTGTGTGTGTATGTCTGTACTGTCTCTCTCTCTCTCTCTCTCTCTCTCTCTCTCCTACACACACTGGAGCATGTAAGTGGTTAACATTCTCTGGTGTCCATCTTGATGGGTGAAGACATAAGACAGATGATTTTTTAATTGTATGCACTCGTGCTGTGTTTGGTCACTTTTAGAGAACAACAACAATCGACAAGATGATTAAAGTAGATGGACAAATGGACAAGTTGTCTCACCAGTTAGCCATATGATTAACACCTGCCTAAACAACTTGTGAAGAGCATGAACTCCACAAGACCTCTGAAGATGTTCTGTGGTATCTGACACTAAGACATTAGCAACAGATCCTTCTGTGTTTTTACTGGTCCTTCAGATTACACACATCAGGGAGTCTTCGTCTCCCTTGAGCCCGTTGCCGTTTCACTGTTTGTCCTTTTTTTTTTTTTATCATTTTTGGTAGGTATTAACCACTGTATCATGGGGCATAGCCCACAAGACCTGCTGTCTTGGAGATGATCTGACCCAGTTGTCTAGACATCACAGTTTGGCCCTTGTCAAAAGTGTCACATTTCAGCATAGCCTTGAAAAAATACTTTCCTATATAAATCCATATAAATCAGATTTGGGGTGGGGTTATGTAACAGCTCACTTTGTGATGTCCATAAACCTACATAAACCTCATTCATTCATAGCGGTAAGTTAATCCTGGGTTCACTGTGTGAACAGCACACAGGATGGGAACTGGAACACACACACACACATACATTTAGTAACCAGTACACCTACAGGGAGGAAACCAGACAACTCTGAGAAAACCCACACGCACATTAAGAGAACAACTGAAACTCCATACAGATGGAAACCTGAGATCAGGAGCAAATCTGGAAGTTAGCAAAAAAAAAAAAAGGTGTATAGTGGTTGTCATGGCAACGCTTTTGTATGTTTGTTTGACGGCTGCCCAAAACTAAGTCAGTAAGAAAAAGGTGATGTAAATCAGGACTCTGATAGTGTAAACCCACCTGTGTGAGTAATGAAGTCTGTCAGGAGGACATGGGGGCGTTCATTATTTACATACTCATTAATATTCTTGCATATTTAATGAGGCGTAGTCGTTTTAACTCATACTGTAGATTGTTAATTGGGTTTAAATCAAAGTGATAAAGTGAATTAGGTCTTTAGATGAAGTCTGGACCTACCAGTTCCACACTGATGGCTCTGCTCACACCCCCCGCCTTCTCAAAAGCCCAGGGGAAGTTAAGGAGTCCGGCTCCGAGTGCGGACTTCAGCATGATGAAAACGGCCCCGAATGAGCCGAGACGCGGTGAATCGGTGTCTCGCGCCGGCTTGTGCAACAGGCTGATGCTGCGGATGCTCTCACGCGCCAGTTCCTCCATGCCAGTTCCTCAGTTCTCCGCGACCGGGGTGCGCTGCCGGGGTGAATGCAACCGGACGGAGACGCCACCGGAGACACCGAGGCGCTCGCGACTTGACTTACGAGCGAAGAGTTTGCGGGCGGTGTGCGCGTGCGGCGGAGTCAGTGCGGCTCGGTCGTCTCTTCATCATACAGAGCGCGCGCTTCAGGTTAAGGTACTTGTACAAAAAAAATGTCGCACTCGGGTGAGAAATTTTGAAAAGGTCTGCTAGTTTTGACGTGACCCCTTGGCACGTGAGTTGTTTTTTGAAGTAGTTCAGCACGCGCTATGTAGGATCACGAGCGCACCACTATAGGCTGACCGCGAGCTCTCAGCGTCGGTGTGTGTACGTGTGAGAATCATCTCTATAGTCGCGTGGCTACTCCGTCTCACCTGTGGACTCACCTGGTTGGGGGATTAATTGGGACATAATGCAGAGCTGTACCAGTGATAGAGGACAAACCCTTCTGTGGATCTTCTGTAGGATCGGACCAGACAGTCTAGTCTTCACCCCCACACACATCAGTGAGTCTTGGTCTCCATGAGCCTGTCACTGGGTCACCGGTTGTCCTTCCTTGGTCCACTTTTGGTAGGTATTAACCACTGTATACTGAGACACACCCCACAGGACCTGCTGATTTGGAGATGATCAGATCCAGTCGTCTAGACATCAAAATTTGGCCCTTGTTGAAATCACTCAGATTCTTACACCTGCCCATTTTTCCTACTTCAAACACTGAGATTTGAGAACTGACTGTCTACTTGCTGTCTAAAAAATATAATAAGTAAAAACAAAAGAAAAAATAAAAGCGTACATAATAAGTAATTTATTTTTAAGTTGATTTTAATTATTTGCATGTGTAAAATAAACAGATGATTTTGGCAGCTGAGGCTAGAGAGTTAGAGAATCAGTCTTGTGACCGGGAGGTTGCAGGTTTGATCGTCTGTACCAATAAGACATGACTGAAGACATCTAACACCACCACCGCTCTCGACTGCGGGCAAGTGTGAGTTTATTATAATTACGACATAGAAGTCATTTAATGTTACTGAGTATATAAGTATAAATATCCCAGGTGAAAAAGAATATTGTAATTATAACTTTGATTGTCATTTTTATGACTTATTTTTAAGAGTTTGAATCTCATTATTATAACTTTACTGTACCTGCGGCTCCCACATTGCACTCCAGATGGCGATAACGAGCAAGAGCAGCCTGGATATAAATAATAGTAATAATAATGAAAAACGTTACACATTTCCGGTTTGAGGCTCACGCGTGTCATTCCCCGATTTGGATCAATAAACTGCGTTATAATTATTAATTTAGTGCACAGTCAAGATCTTGGGCGGCTGTAAGGAGAATTTTAACAACGTATTAAAGTAGACCGGATGGAATTGTGTGTCTAAACGAATATTTATAACGCAGTAGACTGTATATTTAAAATATTATAAATTTAATACTTAACTGTATTTACTACTTCAGCTGTAATTATATTTGTAAAATAGTTACAGTAAAAACAATTTGATATAATGTAATAATTTAGTTACAACAACCCACTGAGAACATGTTCTTAAAGATTTTAACATCATGGCCAAATATTTAAAGGATCATCAGTCATGATCTATTTCACCCACCTGGTCAAACACATGGTGAAATATTACCATCCAAGTTCACTGTAATAGAGAAACTATCATCTGTATAAGAGTAAGTATTTATAGGTCAAAACCACTCATTTACATATCAACAATCAAATATGATGTTTACAGGAGTGTAAGTTATAAAATCATTCAATATTCAATGATGTTCTCTGACATTGTGGAAATAATTCAACACCCACAACAGGACCACCACCAAGGCAGGATAAAGTTTCTAAATCTGATTTATTTACACAAGTACAGCTTCGTGAGGAACGTCCCACTGCCACAATGAGGACTTCTCTGACTATAAAAACAGGCTAAATAAAAGGTGGACTTTACATCACTGGTCTAAAAAAGCGTGATAGAACTCAAACGTTTTCTTTTTATTTTTCTCGACTGGACTACACAAATAAACACAGATTTTTAAAACGCCGGCTTTTACCTGCAAGGAACAACAGAACTTCATCTGCGCAAAACTCTAAAAACATCTACTCTATTTACAAACAGTCGCAAAACAACAACGGAAATGACGTTGCTTTGTCGAGCATGCGCAGTCCAAATCGGGGAACGACAACACGCATGGTCAAACATGCCGGTAGACACTAAACGTATCCGTGGACCAGAGCTGTCCCAGTCCCCTTTATTATTCCTTTCTCCGGTCTCTCAGAGTTCTGAGACCACGAGCCCCAGCAGTAGACCGGGCTCGCGAGGAAACGGTGATGTTCGCCCGGTGTTCGCGCGCTGCGGTCTCCTGAGTCAGGCCAAAGGTTCTGCGTACCTAGAGGCCGGAAACACGAAGATCATCTGCTCGGTGTACGGTCCGCGAGAGACGGAGCGCAAGGACGAGACCGACATGAAGAGCGGCCGCCTGGTGTGTGACTTCCGCCTGGCGCCGTTTTCCTGCCCGAAGCGCGGCGCGTGGATCCAGAGCGCGGAGGAGCGCGACTTGTCCGTGGCTCTGGCGGAGAGCCTGCAGCCCGGTGCGTGCCTGCACCGGTACCCGCGCGCACAAATCGATGTCAACGTCGTGGTGCTGGAGAACGACGGCTCCGTTCTGGCGCACGCGGTGACGTGTGCATCCATGGCGCTCGCGGACGCTGGGATCGAGATGTACGACACGGTGCTGGGCTGCGCGCTGAGACAGGACGGAGAACGGTGCCTCGTGGACCCTGACCTGGCGGAGGAGCAGAGCAGCGTGCGCGGAGGCCTCGGAGAAAACCAGGGCCGCGTCGCGGTGGCGCTTCTGCCCAACCTTAACCAGATTTCCGGGCTGCAGGCGGACGGCGAGATGCGCGAGGACACGTTAACGGCCGCCGTGAGAACGTGTGTGGAGGGCTGTCACAAGCTGTACCCAGTGATGCAACAAGCTATACTGAGGGCGGTTAAACAGAAAGCTCCCCCTCCACCGGAGAAATAAAAACTATTCTTTATATTCTCTCACTTTTCTACGTTTTTTTTAAAAAAATTTTATTATCGTAAATCATTTATGAAACATTAAATAAGATTTATTACATCACCGAGTGTAGAAAGTCATTATTTAATATAATTAATATTTCATATTTAAATATTAATATTTAACACGTGGCGTTAATTTGTGTTCATTCATAAATAACAGCACCGCTAAAGGGGCGTGTCTATCACAACACGGGACCTGAGAGTGGGCGTGGTCAGGTCCATATATGGAAGTCTCCCAGATTACAAACATGGACGTCGCTGGCAAGTTAGCTTCATGCTAACCTGACAGGAATTTCTAAATCACCATGCAATTATAAAGTTCTGTCTGACAATTATTTTACTTAAAGATTTAAAATTGAAGTTAAAATTAAAATAAAAGCATAAAATATTAAAATTAGCATTTTATTTCAGTAAATAATATTTTTGTAAACTGTTTTTACTCCAATAGAACATTATAAATGTCTCAAAATGTCCATAGTCTTTAATAAACTTTAGGGTTACATGAGGTAAAATTTAACTGAATTTTTTGAGGATATTAAACTTCCATTTATAAATTAAGACTTAAATTGAGGAAGTCTTAAATTGTGAGATTTTGTGCTATAAAATTCAATAAATCCACAGCTTGTAATAGCTTCTCAAATATATTTAGTGGTATGTAATTAATATTTATAAAAATCAAAAGTTTATAAAAATGTATAAAAATAAAAGTTATATAGAACTGTATACATTAACAATTCATATTAATTACTACAAATATTATTTAGATAGCATCAGCTAATCATCTAAACATGTTTAGAAAATCATGTCATTTTTAAAAACAAATTTAGTTGTTAAAATTTTATTTATATTTAAATGTATTTTATATTTATATATAAAATTTATAAATTTATTTGGTTGTGGGTGAAGATTAGCAGTCTTACAAACAGATAATAGGACGTGATTTGGTCAGACAACGGTTCTAACAGTGAGAATTTTCTACTGAAGATCTGTGACCACTGCTATAATGCTCATCTAACATCCACCAACATCCAACCAAAGGACAGCTATAAAAACTTTATTGCCAATGCAGAAAGTTGAATGAACTTATTAACAGCCTTATTACCTCGAGCTCACTGTAAAGAATGTGTGTATTTATGTGAACCCAAATTACTCTGATTAAGGACGTGTATAGTGATATATGTAGTCGTTTTGTTTAAATCACGTCTATCATTAGAGGATCTTCATCAGATAATCTGGAGACACATTAACATGGAGTCTGATACAGAATTAAGAAAAGTTTATTAAGGCCTATTACAGCGTAATGAGTAACAATCTTAAAACACAGCTGAAATTGGTCTAGAACAGGGTTTATTTGTACATCTTCTGTACATCTTCACTGCTAATGCTAACCAGCTAACTAGCTAACACACTCTCGGACACTCAAAGGGTCTCTCCATTGAATTGATAGAATCAGTCACATGAAAGTTATTTACATCAGCAGTAATAAAAAACAACATCCTATAAATAAGAACAAGTGCAATTAAATAATCCTAACTATACACTAAAAACTTAATTTAAACAGAATTAGGTGTTTTTAAACAATTTACTGCAATGCTATTGGCATGTTTTTAACTAAAAAGATGTAGAAATTGAAATTATGAATTTATGAAACTATCATATGAGAATAATGGCAGGTGACGAGTCATCATTCCTTTCTCCATCTTCAGTAAACACCCGTGATGGGATGCCAGTTCATTACACAACATCATGCACATGCGCAGATTTACACCGACAGGCAATTTAGCATTATCCATCCATATGCATGTTTTTGGCATTTGGTAGGAAACTGGAAAAATTGCAGAAACCCACACAGACAGATTGAGATCACAGACAGCAACCTGAGGTCCGGACTAAAGACAACAGAGCAGCAACTTACTGATCCACCCTGTTCCCCCTACACTCACACTATCAATTGACAAATCACTTGTAGTCTTTCTCTTTTCGTTGACTACTGATTGCCGGCACGGCCTGTCAATATTTCTATATTTTTCCTGATGACAAATCCTAATAACTGCTTTCTCAGATTAGATCAACAAAGCGAGCGAACTGTACTAGTTATATATAAGCAGAGGGAGCAACGATATCCCTTACTCCATCCAAGCTGTATATTTCTTAACATCTTTATACGCATTTAATGAGTGGTCATATACAACCGGATACCGAACTATACCACACTTACAAACTGCAGTTTCCTGAATGTTTGCATGCCAGACAGTAAATATGAACAGAACGCAGGTATGAGCTAAAGGTGCATATGTGGAACTGAAGAAATGCAGAATGTCATGAATCATATAATTTGATCTGAGGAATCATTTGAGCTTGTTGCTCCTTTATTATGGCCTAAATGCCAATGAACTGACAAAGTTCAAGACTGTTGATAAAACCTTGACAATGTGTCATGTATGTATATAAAAAATAAACCTTGTGGCTTTGTCGCCTTCTATTGTGAATGTAGGGTTGGAACATTACAAATGACTGAAGATGAATGAAGCAACAAATATGATCTGGTGATAAAAGTAGACAACAAATTGTTACAAATATCATCATAAACGAATTGGCTTCAAACGAATTAGCTTGAAAAAGTGCTGTTATTTTAGTGGCATCTTAAAGAAGACAGTCAAATGTGTGAGGGTGTCATTGCGTGTACATCGTGTGTGTGTGTGTGTGTGTGTGTATAATCAGGTGGATTTTAGCGTAATCTGTGTGATCTCTGCACGGCTACCGATCCTCATCGGAATGCCGTAATAAAAGGTTCCTGGAGTAACGTAGACTGTGGTATGCGCCGAGACGTGGTAAAGTCCACAGAAGTAGGGATTCACCAGGAATGCCAGGAGAGTGAGAGGGAAGATCTGACCAGCATGAGTGTGACCTGAACATCAATAATATGAAATGAGATTAAAGACTCATTAGATTTCCCTGATACATAAAAGTGCCTGGTATTCAGATCACTTAATAAGCATTAACTACTTAATATATATTCTTTATATATTATATTTATATATAATATGTTTTTATTACTTAATTCTGATCATGCACATCTGATGTCACAAATTTTGCCAGAATTATGCAGCTACATTACATATTTAAGCAGTAATAAACTCGAGGGTTCTGCTGTATGGTGAGATATTGTCACTGGTGTTCTGCGGTCATAGATCAGTCCACCAGTGTCAGTATCTCACCATCCATCCCGACCCTGGAGTGTATTATTGTGATTCTACCACAGTTCTG
>JAOVVF010000004.1:681130-691515 GCA_028565595.1 Duopalatinus emarginatus
CTGATGAGCTACAACTGCTACAGATGAGGCAACAGGAGATACCAGCAACCCTGAGTCCTGATTCCTCCTGCTCCCCATCTTCTTGCAGTCTTATCTGACCCACCATGGACATGGACAGTCTACAATACACCATGAATTAGATCACAGACTGTACGTCTCTGTCTACCTGCACTTTTGTTTTTGTTTATATTCCCTTATGAGTCTGGTTCCTCTCAAGGTTTCTTCCTTTTGTCATCTCAGGGAGTTTTTCCACCGGCTTGCTCATTAGGGATAAAATTGAATTGAATTGAATTGAATTGAATTGGATTGAATTGAATTGAATTGAATTGTGGGATTTACTTAGACACTTCTCACTGGCCATCTGTCCATCTGTCCATCTCACCTTCACCTGTCCATCCGTCTAGCTCAACCTCACCGAACCATCTGGGGGTAGCCTTGGCCTAGTGGTTAGGCAAACAGTTCACTTTCAATTTCACTGTCACTTTACTTAATCTTGATGTCACCTGTCCTCCTAATCGTCTCCATTCTAGAAAACTCTCCTATTTTTTTATTTAAGATGTTTGTTTTATAGCTGGTACAGAAGTACAGTGAAATGTAAAGTGGCTGCTTCAAGTAATAAATATAAATAATACTGTTTATTACAAAAATAAATATATAGTTTAATAAATAATATTAATAACCAAAGTGAATAATATATATATACTGATCTATATAATAAAATTATACTGATCTATATATATGGGTGAGAGATATATGCATGGTAAGTAGGAGTGTAGGATGGAGAGGTAACAATAGTGCAGGTGTATGTAATTATTATATATTATATAATATTATATAATAACTTAAATAACTGTAACAATAAAAACAATTAATACAGACAAACCAAAAACACATTTACAAAAATAAAAGTTAAATACTTATTACATTTATTAAATTTAGTGTACAATTTAAAAAATGAATTTTTACTTGTGTTAAAGAGTGAGGCCAAATGATCTCAAGCTAAAATGATAATTAGCTAGATAGACAGATAGATAGATAGTCTAAAAGGACATTAACAAACTGAACAATGTGATCATAAGCAGCCACATAAACACTAAAACTCTTAAAAACGATTAAAAACCAACCTGCATATTTTTCTTCAGAAGTGAAAGAATAAATAAATAACCAAATAATAACAATACTACTACTACTACTACTACTACTACTACTACTACTAATAATAATAATAATTATTATTATTATTATTGTTTGTTGTTGTTGTTGTTGTTGTTGTTTTGTTGTTATTATTATTATTATTATCATTAGTAGTAGTACTAGTCGTGTGTTAATCTGTTAAAAAGTTGCTGCATGTTTGAAAACCCAGTCCCAGTCTGTTATCATACAGATTTTATTTCATCTCACACACACGCTGGGCCTCAAATGTGTTTCACTAACAATGTGTAATGTTTCTGTTTGTCAAACACACTAAATACAAGTTTATACCATCACACACTGCCAACACACACACACACACACACACACACAGCCAAAATAAGTGCAGATTTTATTTCATGTACAACCAGAAATGTTTCAGGAGGCAAGAAGAAATCCACGAGCCATTTACTTTGGGTACAAAAATAAAAAAATCTGTGTAAAATCGATTCCTGTACCGACAAGTCACGACTCAATTCCCCTGAAGAAGGCACCTAACCCCTCCATCTGCCCCCCCGGGCGCTGTGGAAAAGGGCTTCTCACCTCTCAGGACACGTGTCAGTCTGGCCGTCTCATTGTCAATGATCATCACATTGTTGCTAGTATGGGGTCTAATTCGTGTCCTTCAGAGGCTGGACAGGACATTTCTCAGTGGTTGGAGAACACCAGTCTGTAGTGTGTGTCCAGGTGTGTGTCATTATTCACTCCAGGGAAGTGAAGACACTCACCTGATCTTTCCTTGTGATCCTCTACTTCATTAGTTGAAGTGAAGTTTGTAGATCAGTACATGAGGCTATAACACTGTAAACCTTCAAAAGAAAGACAGAGTTTTCACTTCATCTGCAGTTGTGATTATTTTAACTCCCAGTTAAAGACATGAAAGAGTAAAAATGAGGAAATGAGAAGGCTTCATTCTGGCGTCATCCATGGCAATTAAAAAGCTGTGGCGTGAAGATTGCTGTCCACTGACAGTCTCCATCAGAGTTCGAGAAATGAAAGTTAAATAAATAAATAAAACAAAAAAGAGAGATTGTTTTGTATACATTTTATTTCTATTCAAGGCAAAAAGTTAAAAATAAAAAATGACTGCGGCTTTGTTTAAAATTAAAACACAGAAAAAGATTTCTATTTTAGAAAGGTCTGTGTATCTTTTGGTCATTCATTTTTCATTTCAGAAAAAGAAATGTAATAATGAAAAACAAACAGTTATTAGATTCTGATCAATAAAACGTCGTTTTATAGCTCTGGAGAGAGTGAGACAGAAAGACAAGAGGAGGAAGGGACAGACAGAAGAGAGTGAGACAGAAAGACATGAAGAGGGAGGAAAAGAGAAAAAAGAGAGAGAGAGAGAGAAAGATGGATGGAGAGATTCATGGAGACAGGCAGAAAAAGAGATGGATAGAGAGACTGAGTGACAGGACAAGTGTGATGAATACAGAGAGAGAGAGAGACAGAGAGAGAGAGAGAGAGAGAGAGAGAGTGAGAGATTGACAGAATATGAGCATTGTGACTGGTGCAGGAAGAGAAGGTGCGAGCGAGGGAACAGACAGATGAAAAGATGGATGAAGGGAAGTGATTAAAAACAGACTGGATATAAAAGGTGGAGGACGGAGGAGTGTGAAGAGGAAGATGAAGATGAACTCTAATTAAACTGCAGATTCACATCCGTTATTCTACGTGTCTGACCCGAGTCTCTGACAGGAGATGTTCATGAAGACACAGAGTCAGGATTCTGTGTTCTGCTGTCAGTCTCACACACACACACACACACACTTTCTCTTTCTCTCTCTTTCTCTCTCTCTCTCTCTCTCTCTCTCTCTCTCTCTCTCTCACACACACACACACACACACTCACACAGTCTCTCTTGTCGACTGTCAGTCACTTGACAGACACTTTTTTTTATATGATGTCAAA
This sequence comes from Duopalatinus emarginatus, assembly GCA_028565595.1. Lineage (NCBI taxonomy): Eukaryota > Metazoa > Chordata > Actinopteri > Siluriformes > Pimelodidae > Duopalatinus > Duopalatinus emarginatus. The sequence continues at coordinate 684,237 of JAOVVF010000004.1, forward strand.
ATATTTAATATTTAAAATGAATAAATGTAAAAATATCTCAGGTCCATCTGAGTGAAAAAGTTTGTGCTTTGGGTTTATTTACTGGTGTTACAGCAACTAAACCTCAGCATACAATAATGCAGCAGAAAAACTGGTTCAGACTGGTGGGGATTGTTTATCTGCCGTTCCACATATGACCCCTGGGACACCTCCAGACATCTCTGACAGGTGAACACTATGTGTGATGAGTTCCACCTGTTCATGTCCTGTATTCATTCTGATGGGTTTGTCCTTTTCTAACAGGACAATGGACCACCACACACGTCTAGAGACACCAGATTATGGTGTGAGGAACACTCATCTGAGTTTAGGGTTTAGTCATTCACACCTAAATCACCTGATCTTAACGTTATTGAACACGTCTGGGACGTCATGTGACACGCTGTGGAACACAGAAATCCTACATGGGGGACGGTTATTACATCAGTATTAGTAACTTAGATTTTTCAGGTTTGTTTTACTTGTGATACAAAACGTCTGTGATCTTCAATAGATCTTCTTGAGGATCGTTATGACAGATGGGGTTTTTACACTGAAGCATAACTTATGGTTGATGTTGATTTAAATGATCATCATGGAGGTTTTATTCCTCTTATACCACAGCAAAGGATTTGAGTCACTTTGTGAATGATCCGTTGCTGTAGAGATGATAATGAATCAGAATAAACAAACGCATTAATATCAACCACTGCACTACAATCAGAGCTGCTGTTATAGATAATTAATTGGCAACCTCTAACCAATCATAATCCAGAACTCATCAGCACCCTTCCTCCATCAGTACAGGAAGCTTCTCACCAGTTTGTTCTGCTCACAAGAATCTTTTTCTCTCTTTTTTTCCTGGTGTAATCTGTTCTGTTTTAAAGTGCATCAGGAACAACACAGGACGTGCCAACAAACGGCTCTGTCCTCAGAAGGGACTGACTCTTCAAATATTTATGCTGTTTGGAGGCGTTTGATCTTTGGAGTGCGCTGGATGCTGCCAAAGCCAGCGGTGGTGTAACGGGAATCTGAGGATCTGAGGATCATTTATGCTGAAGGAGAAATGAAAGAAAAACAAGCAAATCTGTACAGAGAGTGAAGGGAATGGAGAGAAGGGAGGAGAAGTGAGAAAAGTGAGAAAGTGCTGCGTCACTGTGGAATACATTAGAGAACTAATCCAGAGCCTCTGCCCTGAAAGCCGTGATGGAGACGCAGAGACGGTGCATTAAACTTTAAGAGAAAATTTACAGCAGCATCAGGATATCGAGCTGCTCGAATGTGATGGAGGAGTTACTGTAAATGTCTCAACTCAGTCTCTCTGTCTCTCTCTCGGGAGATTAAACAATCACATATACAGAGAATATGTGGGGCAGCCGTGGCTCAAGGTGAAGGAACTGGCCTTATGACTCACACTGACAGGACATGACTGAAGTGCCTGTGAGCAAGGCACCAAACCTCCTAACAGCTCCCTGGGTGTCATACATACATAGGGGCTGCACACTACTTAGGGCAAGTTTCACTGTGCAGATGGGCTGTAAGCAAGCACGGTAGGCCAATTACTTCATTTACACTTACACTTAATCAATTAAATAATATAATATGATGCAAAACATACTGCCTTTGCCATATCTGTACAAACAAGTCGCTCTTGACGCCCTGACCAATAAAGTCACTTTACTGAATATTTTATTATTTAATTTAATTTGTCTGTGTTTAAAAAAAGGTAACATCTAAAATTCTAATTGACATGATTAATGGCATTCATTAACATTAACATTAACACACATCAAACTCGAGCAGTAATTCGCCATAAATGTCACCATATATCAAACATTTACATTAACCAGTGGTTTCAGTCAGTCAGTCATTCTCTTGTCCACTTCATCCTTCAGGGTCGTAGTTTATCCACCACCGGAACAAACATTGGGGCAGGAATATGCCACACCCATTCACTCACACACTCACACCTAGGGGCAATTCAGCACATCCGATTCACCTACCGTATGTGTTATATGTTCTGGACACAGACTGACTAATGAGACTAAATGTCTTTTACTAGTTAACTAGTGACCCATCAGAATGAATGCAGGACCTGAACTGGTCTAACTTGTCAGAAAGGAGACACAAATTGTGTTTACCTGTCAGAGATGTTTGTATATGTCCCAAGGGTCCCATGGAATGCCAGATAAACAATCTGAATATCATAATGGAGCCATCACCAATCTGTACCAGGTTTTTTTTACACTTCAGTGTCCAAACACATGCAGTCTGTGTGTGTCAGTGTATATATGCCCTGTGATGGGCTGGTGACCTGTCCAGGGTGTTTTCACACCTTCTGCCCAATGTGGTGTGGGACAGACTCCAGCATCACCTCTTATGAACCAGTAGTAGGTAGTAGTTATTTATTATTATTATTTGAATTATTTATAAGACAGTGCTTGAAAAAGTAAGAAATGAGACGAAATGATCCCAAATCAAAACCAAATTGTTTTATCAGACAATTTGCAAACTCTGTGGGAAAGTCAAAAATTATCTGCACGTATTACAAGTTTTACTTACAAGTTTTCTGAGATTCTCAGTGGCCAGTATCGGAACATTATCATGATAAATGTTCAACAATCAACAGTGCTCGTTACAGTGAGCAGCTCACTGAAGCCTAAAATACACGTCCACACACTGCTGTCCATACAGTCTACACTCTCCAAAAACTTTACATTGAAGTGTTACAGAATCCTTCCTATAGTCCTGATAATACACAACTATCACCTGTTTGTTCCCCTGAACAAAGCCCTAAGAGGACGAAGACCTCTGATTATGAGGTGAAGACAGAAATGCATTAGTGGCTTGCAGCTCAGCCTAAAAGACTTTTTACTGATAAAATACAAAAAGGTTAAAAGGTGAACGATTTGCCTTATGTGCTTGCACACTCCCATCCGTGCAGTGAAACACACACACACACACACACACACACACACACACACACACACACACACACACACACACACACACACTAGTGAACACCAGGGGGCAGTGAACACTTGCCCAGAGGGGGGCAGCCTCAAACAGCAGTTGGCACAGTTAGGTGCTTTGCTCAAGGGCACCTCAGTTGTGTCATGCCTTGTTGTGAGTGGGGATCGAACCTGGGATCGAAACCACTAGGGCACAGCCACCCCCAAAAAGCAGGCAGATTATGTCGAACAATAATGGATTGGTCTTTGATTAAAACAAATTCATTAGGATAATTTTTGACTCACTCTCAAACATTCTAACTTCCTGTTTTTTTTATTCCCATCTCGGTCCACTAGGAGGCACAAAGTCCCAAACCCCCACACATCCCTAACCTCTGCAGGGGATTAAGAGTTCCAGTGTAGGTTAAATTATGCTAAGAACATAAAACATTTTAATAAAATTGGGGATTAGTTGAAGTGTTTGAATAATCTAGCCCCGCCCCCTGGCTGTACCCGTAACCAATCATAAGGTGTCATGTTGAATGATTAGTGAGGACTGGAGGCTGGATTGGAGGATGGACGTATAGTTTAGTGTAGTTGAGGTTAGTTATTCATGTAACAGGTTGATTTCGACTGGTTAATAAGTTTCAGTAGATAAAACACCACTGAAGACAGGTTATAATAAGTATTATTATGATTATTATTATGATTAATAACGCCTAGTGACTTGTTTTTCCTGATAATCGGGTCTGTTTGTGTGTTTTTTTCCACCACTACCCCCAGGAGTTCGCGCTTCCCCTTTAACTGGAGCACAGAAGAATGAAAGAAGAGTGAAGCGGGATCATGGCGGCTCCTCTCGGCCGGGACACTCTACCTGACCACTGGTCTTACGGAGTCTGCAGAGATGGACGGGTCTTCTTCATCAAGTCAGTGCTTTATGAATGACTGCTTTGCTGTTTTAAAAGAACCGTTTGGGTCCTTATGCGCATTTCGGCTCGATCTTGTATCCTAACAGGTGTGTGTGTGTGTGTATGCGCGTGTACGTGTGTGTGTGTGAATGTCTGTGTGTGTATGTGCTTTTCCTTTCATTTCCAGCGACCAAACTCGCAGCACCACTTGGCTCCATCCCCGTACAGGAGAACCTGTCAACTCGGGCCACATGATCCGATCAGGTAGGAACCATCCGACTCGTGGTTCTCCAGATCAGCCCCAAGTTTCACTTCATAGCCTTTCAATCAGTTCGTTATTAAGTCGTGAAGATAAAAGTGGATTCCAGAATTGTTTCTGGTGCGGAGGACTTCAAAGTGAAAGACCGCAACAAACAAACAAACACATCAAAGGCTCGGTTCTGTTTAAACGTTTTGTCAGCAGCTTAGCAGTTTGAAGTCCACACACGAGTGAAATAAGGCGTGTGTGTGTGTGTGTGTGTGTGTGTGTGTGTGTAAGTGTAACTCTAGGCAGATTAAAGATGTTTGTTTTGTTCCTCGTGTAGATTTACCGCGAGGATGGGAGGAAGGATTCACAACAGAAGGCGCGAGCTACTTCATCAAGTAAGCGCTTTTTAGCTCGTATTTTCCCTGAATGGAGTGTGTGTGTGTGTGTGTGTGTGTGTGTGTGTGTGTTTGTGTGTAGCAGTGAAGCAGAGCTGCATTGCTCTCTGCATCAGCGCCTCCCGCCAGGTCCGGACTGACTGACTGACTGAGGAGCTCTGGAGATGCAGTGCAGTGTGCTGCTGTTATAGCACGAGCTTGTTACTGATCTGGAGGTGACCCAGGATGTGTCCATGTGGACCTGTCCTCTGGACATCAGTACAACACACATACGCTAGGAGGATTTATTAGAAGCAGTGGGGATCAGGAATTGATCCAGCTGTTCCACTGTATGAACACTAGATCATATCAGGGTCGTGTTCCTGAACATGTTTAGATGCTGCACGAGCCAGTAAAGTGCCTGCATTAACAATCCTGTAACCTGATTCCATGGTGTTGTGTCTGAAATGATGGAGGAACATGAGTTAAAAAAAATATATAAAAATATATTTTTTTATAAAAAAAACCTCAGCATCAAATCAGCTGCTTCTAATCAGTTTGTAACAACTTTATTAAAGACAATAAAACACACTGATCAGCCATAACAATAAAATCACTAAGCCACTGACACACAACGTGAATAACGTTGATTTTCTCTTTACTGTGGCACCTGTCAAGGGATATATTACACAGCAAGTGAACATTCAGTTCTGGAAGTTGATGTGTTGGAAGCAGCAAAAATGGCCAAGAGTCCTTGGACACCCAAGACTCACTGATAAGTGTGTGTGTGTTTGTGTGTGTGTGTGGTGGTGGTGGGGGTAAAGGCTAGACCGTCTGGTCCGATCCCACAGGAGATCCACAGAAGGATTTGTTGCTGACATCCTGGTGCCACAGATACCACAGAACACTTTCAGAGGTCTTTATGGGTCAGGGCTGTTTTGCCGGCTGTTTGTTATGGCTAATCAGTGTATTTGATCAGGATGTCAAAATTGTATTATTATACCACCCAGACTTTTGTAAACATATCAACCTGATGGCACGCTCATCATCTCGGGAATTCTAGGAATGAAACCCCTGTATGAGACAGATTATTGCCATGTTTTTGACAAACACAGAGGGAGAACATGAACATTTGAATGTTGTGGCATTCCAGGTGCCTGGTTCCTGTGTCTCTGTGGAGGTTTGTGTGTTCTCCAAGCTGTCTGGTTTGCTCCCACCTTCCAAAATTATTCTGATGAATCTAAACTGACTCTAGGTATGAATAAGCTTGTCTCTGTGTGTGTGTGTGTGTGTGTGTGTGTGTGTGTGTGTGTGTGTGTGTGTGCATGAATGGTGTCCTGTGGTCAACCTGATTTCCATCCATGGTTTATTCCCGTCTCTCACGCAGCATTTTTTCTGGGATGGACTCCAAATCCGCATGACTTTGATCAGGATAGGGAATGAATAATAATCTGTCCATTGCTGTGTGTGTGAGAATTTGAAGCCACTAGCATGCTAAAATAACTCCATCCTGATTGGCTGGTTTTTTTGTTATCATGTTGCCGCGCCCCTTTTTGTCCATCCTGGTTTAGGGATTAGCAGTGGATGTATATACAGTACAGGATGTATAAAGCTGTGATAAATGCGTGATTGCTCACATCAGACGAACATTTTTCCAGAATGTTCTCTAGAAGTGTCATGTACCACATGCAACCTTTAGTACATCTGTGGGATATGTATAACTACATGTGTACATCATCATTATTACTATAAGTCAGGGTCACAAACTCACACCTGCTGACACCGCACTTCCTCATCCGTATGATATATAACATTTTTCGATAAAATTTATTTTGATAAAATATCAGATCTGCACACGGAAATGTACGGTACCCTGTACACATCTGTCCTATCCATACTGTATACACGTCTATAGAGAAGTTTACATATTTATTTTTTACTCTATTTCTATTAGAGCAGTTAAAAGTCTGTTTATTTCACATAAAGCACAGATCGGCGATCGCTTTGTCAGGTCTGAGCTCAGGGTCAGGTCACTGCAGTTCAAAAAGGAAAGCAGGAAGGTGAAATATTAACTCTGGTGATAATCTGTAACACAGAAATGTTCATGAAGATGAATTAGTGAGTGAGTTACAGCCGTGCTGTTCGGTGTGAGCTTAGGATTTTACTTCTGAAAGCTAGAATAGATATAAACAGATTAAAAATAAAATAGCTAACGTTAGATAAACATCTCGGTTGGATTATTATATATGACATTATATTATACCTGATCATCTGATGAGAAGAATAATTGAATCCATCCATGCAGTGAACACACAAACACTATACGCAGGTGTCACTGTAATGAGATAATCAATCTTGTTCATGTCACCTGTCAGTGGGTTGGTGGTGTTAATGATATGGCTGGTCAGTGTCCTTGTATATGAGTGTATGGAGAGAATAAAGGTTGCTCATGGTGTTGAGATGGATGAGAAGATGCAGCTGGTGAACAGCGACAGGACAGATTATTACTGCAGAAGAAGAAATCAGTTTGTTCTGAAGCTGAGTATTTAATCTGAGTCTGTGGAACTTCAGCGATTTGAAATATGAAGGTTGCTTTTTTTTCCTACAGCACTTTGCACCAGGTTGAGACTTTACTCCTGGTTTCCAACGTCACAGTTTCACTGTTACACCTCATTAACATTTCAGATTTATATACGTTATATACATGACATGTGTGTGTGTGTGTGTGTGTGTGTGTGTGTGTGTGTGTGTTTGGGGGGGTGGTGGGGGGGGGGGGGGGTG
>JAOVVF010000004.1:811231-825071 GCA_028565595.1 Duopalatinus emarginatus
CTCTCACACTCTCACTCTCTCTCACACTCTCACTCTCTCACACTCTCGCTCTCTCTCACACTCTCGCTCTCTCTCACACTCTCGCTCTCTCTAACACTCTCACTCTCTCTCACACTCTCACACTCTCGCTCTCTCTCACACTCTCACACTCTCTAACACTCTCACTCTCTCTCACACTCTCACACTCTCGCTCTCTCTCACACTCTCGCTCTCTCGCTCTCTCTCTCGCTCTCACTCTCTCACACTCTCACTCTCTCTCACACTCTCACTCTCTCTCACTCTCTCACACTATCACTTTCTCTCACACTCTCACTCTCTCTCACACTCTCACTCTCTCACACTCTCGCTCTCTCTCACACTCTCGCTCTCTCTCACTCTCGCTCTCTCTCACACTCTCTCACACTCTCGCTCTCTCTCACACTCTCGCTCTCTCTCACACTCTCACTCTCTCTCACACTCTCACACTCTCACACTCTCGCTCTCTCTCACACTCTTGCTCTCTCGCTCTCTCTCACACTCTCACACTCTCGCTCTCTCTCACTCTCTCGCTCTCTCTCACTCTCTCGCTCTCTCTCACTCTCTCACACTCTCGTTCTCTCTCACACTCTCGCTCTCTCACACTCTCTCACACTCTCGCTCTTTCTCACACTCTCGCTCTGTCTCACTCTCTCACACTCTCGCTCTCTCTCACACTCTCGCTCTCTCTCACACTCTCTCACACTCTCGCTCTCTCTCACTCTCTCACACTCGCTCTCTCTCACACTCTCACTCTCTCTCACTCTCTCGCTCTCTCTCACACTCGCTCTCTCTCTCACTCTCACTCTCTCTCACTCTCGCTCTCTCTCACTCTCGCTCTCTCTCACTCTCGCTCTCTCACACTCTCTCTTGCTCTTTTGCTCTCACTCTCTCTCTTTCTCTCGCTCTTTCTCACACTCTCTCCCTCTCTCTCCTTTGAAAAGCATTAAAATGCGCTAAGAATAAAATTTTCCTCACATCAGTGTTACCATATAAAATATTATACACTCTCCTTTAATAAGCATCATTGTGTAGTCACTATTTACAAAAACCCAACTTGGACCCAAGAGCCAACTCAAAGAATTGACTTGAATTAGTTAATTCAAAAAATAATTTCAACATTTTGTCTCATCAAGCTATCTTAAACCCCAGACTCAGAAAGCTGACTTAAAGAGCTGACTTAAAAGAGCCAACTGGAAGGACTGACTCAGCTGACTCAAAGAACTAACCTAAAAAGGCAACTCAAGGTGTTGGAATAAAACTACAGACTTAAAGACAACTTCAAGGAGACCACTTAAAGAGCAAAGAGTTGAATTAAAAGATCTGACTAAAAGACAGAAAAAAGCTAATTTGAGGGGCTGACTCAATGATCTGTTTCAAAATCCTGACCCAAAAGATCTGACTCAAAAATTCAACACAAAGTCCTGACTCAGAGCTGACTCAAACAGCTGACTTGAAAGAGCCAAGTCAAAAATGTGATTCTAGATGGAGACTGAACAAGCTGTCTTAAACTCCCGCTCAGACCTGAGTCAAAGAGTCGACTTAGAGTGAGTGCAAAGTGTTGAATCAAAGATCCGACAAAAAGAGCTGACTCAACAATCCACCCGAGACTGAGCCTTCTGACAGACGTGCATGTACACATGTATATCCAAGCAGTGTATTTTAAACATGAAGCCTGAAGCCCAGATCAACGAAACAGAATTAACAGACTTCATTACAATAACGCTGTTATTTATGAGTCAGATATGAACCTGAACACGGGCGAGGCTAAATCACAGATATTATGACATCCGGTTTCCTCTTAAACTTTGTGCACAGGAAAATAAACTGTCCTGTGATCTGTTCATCCTCTGTGAAGACAGGAGACCGACATTCCAGTTCGGAATGTTTCCTGGAATTTTAAAGCAACCTTTCTAGGAAGCTTCTGCCATTCCGCCATGGTATTCGGAGCATGTCCCAGCTGCTTCTCCCTCTGAGCCTATTCTCAATTTCAGCATGTGCTGAAAGGGAAAATAGCCCCAGGACCTGGAGTCACCTGTGCAGGTTTTTCCGGTCGAGTTGCCGGTTATGGAAAAGCAGCAGACTAATCACTCAAGGGGAAAAACGGGCAGTTTGGTTCACACGCAGATCCGCGGTACATCTCGGTGAGCAGGCAGTGATATGAGCACACGCTAGCCTGGTGTTACATCAAACCATCCACACAACAGCTATGTCGAATTCTGGACTCTGATCAGGTCAAAACCGCAGTGCTGCAGATCCTATACGTTGTCGTTTCTATAGCAACGGCTCATTCTCTCGGACTCGAGCCACTACACTAATAAATAAGGGAAGGAGTCTCCAGTGTCAGTGAAAAAAAGAAAATCAGAGAGGCTGACGAGGGAACAACTGTTCATAGGCGCTATAACATAAGTAGGAAGTGAAGTAAAGTGAAAGTGAAAGTGATTGGCCTACTATGATACACTTGGAGAAATTTAACCTCCACATTTAACCCATCTCTGTAGTGAAACACCTACACTAGTGAACAGACAAACACTTAGGGGGCAGTAAACACACTTGGAGTAGGGGCGGGGAAGGGGGGGGGGCTGATTAGGGGAAGTTTGGGAGTTGGGTGCCTTTTTTTAAGGGCACTCCAGTCATGTCTGGTCTGTTCTGGATATCAAACTGTCAACTGTCCGGTCACAAGGCCCATCCCCAAACCTCAATCTATGGCTGTGCCTGAATAGGATCCAACTACAAATATGTGAGAAAAATATAAAAAATTGTAATTCAGCTAATTATGTTGTGGAATAAGAGGAATAAAACATCATTCTGTCATTTATTATTTTACTATAATAGCATCACACACACATAAACACTACTACTACATATTTCACTACTCAAACAATGACCCGGTCCACATCAGCTGATCAGCTGATCCGAAACTGTATCGTGTAAAAGTATCGCGATACGATATTTTCATATTCCATATCGGACAACCCCACGGTGGGACTGTATGTATTATTAGAACCAACACACACCAGGGAGCAAAACACGTGAAAACAGCAGAGCAGAGAGAAGCCAAGAGGGAAGCACGTGACTGCACGTGACGTTAATAAACATCCTCTCGTTAATAACGAATCGTTTTATAAAAATCAGACGTGAGCCAGTTGAATACAACACGATTTAAAGCAGCTTAAAGCAGTTCAGACTCACACCCATACACATGCACGTGCACATGCACACACACACGGCGAGTAGAATGTACACACCTGTACGTCACATTGCAGAAGGGTTGTCCCGGGTAGAGCGTGTACTCCGAGTAACCCTGCTGGTTCCACATGTCTCCCTGCAGGAGTGCAGACTGAACTGAGCCGCTACTGCACACCAGACACTCCGAGTTTCATTTAAACCCACACACACACACACACACACACGCATACACACGCACACACACAGCTGCAGGGAGGAAGAGAATCAGGAAGAGGAGGAAGAGGCGGCATACGTACACAAACACGAGCATGTACCTAACAAGCTCTCTCTCTCTCTCTCTCTCACACACACACACACACACACACACACACACTCACACACACACACTCACACACACACAGGGGAGAAGAAGCCAAGCTTCTTCGTCTCAGATCCCCTGCAGCTTCTGGAGCTCGCCTTCGTCACCGGATTGATGACGTAAGAGGCTCTGCTTCAGTGGACTCGCTGTGGTCGCCATGGGATCCTCATCCTGCTTATCCTCCACCAGACCAACACGCCGAAGGAGCCACAACATCCTGACACGCTTACATCACACAGCTGAAGATCAGCGCCATTTAATTAATCTTGCTAAAAATATCCCAAGCCTCTGAGACTCGTCAAAAAAAACTCTCTCATGATGAAGCTTGAGATAAAACCGTGATTGATGTTGTTTCTTTATGCAAATGAGGCGTCGTATAATTAAATACACCTACATTTGAATTTTATTGATTGTGTTCCATTGTTATTTCTATTTATTCCATTTATTTATTGTATAATCGATAAAATGACTCACACTGTTATTTTCTTTTAAAAGTACTTATGTATAATTTATAAATTTATAAACAAAAAAAGTTTTTTTTCCATTTTTTGTAAGTGTAGCTTTTGATTTATAAAGTAAACGAATATGTTTATTACAATTAAACACATTTAAAGTATGAAATAAAATCTCAGTGTTATATATCTGGAGTGACTGCGAAGTGGGCGGAGCTTAAAGATACCTTTAACATTGCTGAGATTTATATAATGATGTTTTCTTTATTATTATTTTTATCATTATTATCCAGTGGAAAGTGTAGATCAGTTAAAAGATCCTGTCGATTCTTTTGAAGTGCTGATTTGCATGTTGCAGCTTCCTGTAAAAACCCATGTGATCATTTACTGCTCTGCTAACTGCACTGAACCCTCCGCTGTATTTACTGTAAATCATCATGCGTCATTACACACGTCCACTTTACACTGGATTGTGTAGTTTGTTGTTCTGTGTGGCTGCTCAGTTCTGGAGGAACTTGGTTCTGTTTCACAGGAGCAGTACACAGTTCCAGTATGTGAGTGAGCAGTACACACAGCCTCGGACACACTAGATCCGCCATCTTTCCAATGTCATGTGACACATGACGTCATGTCACAGACGTTTTTCAAATCCCCAAACGTTCTTTTTTTAACCTTAAAATGTATTTTTTTTACCTTAGAAGAAATTATTAAAATACATTTTTTTATGTTGCTCCTCTTCAGTTCTGAACGTCTGAGCTGATGCGTGCTGCACATTCGGACTAGTCACACTCACGTACTGTTCAGGATTACGCGATTTCGGATGCAGCCTCTGTGTACTGATCACCAGTGGATTTGGCTGAAATGACAATAAAATCCACCTGACATGTGACTAATAAACCATTTAAAATACAAACAATATATTTTTGATATTGTGATAAATTGCATGACTGACACAAATTATTTGTGACTAAACAAGAAATTATTTGTAATTGTAGTTTTTCTCTTTTTTAGTGTTAAATATTTAGTTTTATAATTTTATTTTTTTTATATAAAACTATTAACATTTGTATTTTTTTTATTTGTAAATGATATTACCTGACCAATACTACTACTACTACTACTACTACTAATAATAATAATAACAATAATATTTTTTCTATTATTTATTTTAAAACCATTAAAGTGCAGCACTACTCTACTGAGGACTATTTGAGCAAACCGACTACATTCATGCTGTACACTGTATGCTTAAAAGTTTGTGCACCCCAACCATGTGTATGTTGACCGCCTCAGTCCAGATTTCTTCCCTTTCCTCTAGCAATAACCTCCAGTCTTTTGTGAAGGTTTTCCCCTAGATTTTAGGGCGTGTCTTTGGGGATTTGTGTTCATTTGACATCCCACAAGCTCGTTAATGAGATCCGACTCTGACGCTCTGTAGGTTTAGTCAATGTTTAATGAGGTTAAGATCAGGACTCTGTACAGGACACTAGAGTTTCTCCACTTCAACCCTAAACACACGTCTTCATGTATCATGTGGCTCACTTTGTTTATATCATCATGGAACTGTTTTGGGTCTCTTAGTAATTGTAATACTACAGTATACAAAGACATTCTATATAATTGTGGTCTTCAGACTTTGTGGGAACAGTTTCGGTAAAAACTGACATCAGTATGAAGGTCAGGGGGCACATACTTTTGCCCAAATAGTGTACCTTGTGTTGTAGAAATGTCTCTGATCCTGATAACTCGTAAAAACTGAGACTTTAGGGGTAATAAATGACTCCTGAGCCAAGGGCAGGTCCAGAGGGAGAACCAGGAACATCTCTGTTCTCCACAAACCTTTCAGAAACACACACACACACACACACACACACACACACACGTAGCTGTGGGACAACACTATAGCTGTGTTTAAGTTCAAGTAAAAATGGTGAAAAGATGTGTTGTGATGTCATGTGATGCGTTGTGTTGTGTTGTGTTGTGTTGTGATGTCATGTGATGTGTTGTGTTGTGTTGTGTTGTGTTGTGATGTGATGTCATGTGTTGTGTTGTGTTGTGATGTGATGTGTTGTGATGTGTTGTGTTGTGATGTCATGTGTTGTGTTGTGTTGTGTTGTGTTGTGTTGTGATGTGATGTCATGTGTTGTGTTGTTTTTGGCTGCAGTAATTCTGTATACAGTTGAACCCTGTGGCTGGCCAAAAGATCCAAATTTATCCAAAAAGTGGAGTAAATTTGTTACATTTAAATGGACACTGCGTCATCTGTAGGCCTGATTTCACACCTCAACATTACCACGACTATGGGACATGGAAAGCCAGACTTACACGAGGACTGGATCTTAAACCTGACGCTTAATTATAATAATTAATACATATATATGTTAAAAGGTTCATCTGATTTTATTTTTACTTTAGGTCCAGTTTTCAGTATAATAAATAATAATACATTTCTTACTAGTCGGAATTCCCACTTCTGACGACTGGATCTGGTTGTTTAAAGCTCTGAGGTGCAGTAATTTCTGACATAAACATAACGGTCTAATTTCCTGGTTTTCATCTTCAGTCACTAGACGTTCATCCTCTTCATCTAATTTGAAAATCTGGTCAGAATCTGAAGAACCAGCGCTGGATAATATACAGTTGAAGTCGGCTGTTACGGTTGTTTTACTGTTCACTGTGTTCCCTCAGTGATGTCACACACTGCTGAGGAATTTCTGTAGCGAGCTCGGGGGGTTTTCCGTCAGTTTAAACAAAAATATATCACATATATATATATAGTCACTTTTAAAGCAAATTAAGCTGCTATTTTTATTTTAATTAATATCTGTATATTCCAGTATCTAAAACAATGTGAAATCACAAGAGGTGTTTATTAGCTGGAGCTTAGCCTTTAAAGAATGATGAAGATAAGCAGCTGCTTCACTTTGCTGTAGTTTCTATTGTAGCTTGTAGTTTATATTATATTGAGTTATTCAATAAACCCTTTAAGAACCCTTTAGAATCTAGAAGTGTTCAGAGTTAAAATCTTGACAGGTTCTAGGTATTAAGAAGAAAATAACACTCATAGCATAAGTTTGGACTTTGCACCACGGATTTACTCAGTCTCATCAAAAAGAGTCCTTTCTTAATTTCCTTAATCCTTAATTTTCGGTGGTCTGATTGGAAACAAAAATTTCATGCTTACAGACTCTATGTAGGTTCCTAAACTTTTACAACCCTTTTAGGAGGATACTACCTCTTAAAGAACCCCCTAGGAACCTCTTTTTCTGATTGTACCAGGTACCACGAGGTTAACTGTTAAACCCCTGACAGGTTCCTTCTTTAAGAGGAAAAATAATGAACACCATAATGGAGAGATGTAGAATCCATGAATTAGATGACAGACTTTAATTATCTGTCTATCTGCACTTTTATTTATAATCACACTGTCTGTGTCACCCAGATGAGGATGGGTTCTCTTATGAGTCTGGTTCCTCTCAAGGTTTCTTCCTTTTGTCATCTCAGGGAGTTTTTCCTTCTCACTGTCACCACCGACTTCTCATCAGAGAGAAAAGTTATAAAAATGTCTATAAATGTTCGACAATGTCCATTGTTAAAAGCGCTGTAGAAATAAAATTGAATGGAACAGTATATGACACTTACCAAGTTAATACAAACACTGTTAGAGAAAGAGTTTCGCAAAGTTTCTCACCTCATTTTTATCAATATGTTTTTTTTTTTGTAATTTTCCAGAATATGGCGATATTATATTATATTATATTATATTATATTATATTATATTATATTATAACACTTCATTCTATTTAGAACCATTAAACCAAGTGTTTTGATATCAAAAAGGTTTCCAAACAGAATTTTTTTAATAGGTTGAGAACCTTTAATTATCCAGTACACTCACAGAGAACCCTCGAAGGAACCCATTAAATGTTAGACAGGTTCTAGATTTTTAGAATTTGGAGTTTCTGTAGCACGTTTACCCAGTTAACACACTTTTTTATACAATATTACAATACAATATTGTATTGTATATTATATTGTCTTATACAATATAATTATATAATATGTAGAACCATACAACAAACATTGTCCTATCACCTAATCATCCAAGCAGAACCCTTTTAAGAAGCTAAGAACCCAGTATTATTCAATAAACTCTTCAAGAACTCTCAAGGAACCCCTAGATAACATACAGTCTCAGTTAAAAACAGGTTCTTCAAGGGTTCTTCTAATAATTAGGGGTTCTTATCTTCTAGAATACCTTGTGGTATGGTTCTTCAGAGAATCTTGGCTCTAGATGTACTAGTGGTTCTAGCATTTGTTTCAGGGGGAGTATTGCTAAATTGTCTTTGACTTTTTTTAGAACACATGCGGTATATTTCAGCTCTAATCTGACTCATGACTCGGCTCTATTTCCAGATGCAGATGTTTCACATTAGAAGAAGACGTCTCAGTGTTTCTCAGTGATCTTTAGCACATCTTTCATTATGCTTGATGTAAAAATCCAAGCTGAAGTCTTTAGTGTTGGTTCCCTGATGTTCCGTGTAGAGACAGAGCAGGCGCACGTCTCAGCACTTGTCCGATTACGGAGATGAAAACAGTCCGCACGTCTAATCAGTGCCATATGCTGCTCACACTTAGCCTTGTCATGTCGAGTGGCTCTCACCAGTGCTTCCTGACATGTTCTATCCAGAACCCATACTGAATTAATCAGAAACTCAAGTTTATTTGTATAGCGCTTTTCACAATGGACGTTGTCCCAAAGCAGCTTTACAGAAATAACAGTTTATACATTTATATAAATTTGATCTCAGATGAACGCGACGGTGGAGACGCTGCCGAGACTCTGAAGGTCAGGATCCAAGGCATTCAGAGGACTCAGGGTTCTGACCACAACATGGAACGGTGTTTTCCTTCTTTCCCAACTTTTTCTTATGGATCATCATTTAATGAACCTGATCAGATTATTCTGTCTATCCCACACCAACAGCTTCATCCATGTTGATCATCTCAAAGCAATTACAACTTAATATTATCTATCATTATGTTTTATAGAAACCTGTATTTCCTAGCAGAAATGCTTCAATGTAGAACTTTCAATATCCAATAAAACTATTTTTCTAAGGTCATTATTATTATTTCCTTTTTAATATCTAAAAGTTATCACATGTTTAACATTTTGATTTCATGGGCAGTGCTGCACAGGAAGGGGCAAGGGCACCTCAGTCGTGTCTCGCCCTGGGCGGGGATCGAACCCGCAACCTTCCGGTCACGAGACCGGTTCCCTAACCACTAGATCCCTAACCACGGCTGCCCCAGGGTATGAAGTACCAAGAAGTGAAGGGTGAGAAAGGAAGTTCAAGCACGTGTATCATTGAGGTTTACAACATTAAATGGATAAAAAGTACAGCGTGTTGTTCAGTAATAAATGTAAACTATAATTGCTGTAATGTCAGAGGAATAAAAACACTTCAGGGACCTGATGTTACAGGAAACTAATCACCGCCCTGTCACTCAGTATTTATATTTCATATTAATCATGTGGAAGTCATCCTCAGATTAAATTCCAACACGTCTGGACCCCTGATTTCTCCCTGAAACAGAACTTCATGAGTCTCGGGGAACATCTGGCTTCTCGTGTAAGCGTATATTAGGATGAAATGAAGTAGAAATGAATGGGATGCTACATGACAGGCTGCAGATGTTCCGGAGCTGGTGTGAAAATCCGAGGAGTGAGAAGCGGCATAATGAATCCGGAGCTCTTACAGCAGGGGCTTCGTGTTGGGTTCGGAGGTACAGGGAAAAAAAAAAACAAATAAATTGATTTAGTCTCGGTGAGGTGACTTCAGTTAGAAGTCTGTGACTTTTTCTGTCTGGTGTTAAGATCTGGAACCTAGAACCGTGTTTCTGTTTAACAGGGGGTGGTGAGGGGTGGGAGGTAATTGAGCATGAGACGGAAAACATGTGCTAGTTAGCTGTCGGATCTTTTGTGGCGTAAAATGGATTCAAAACGAGTTTATGTCGTTTATTGTCAGTAAGCACATTATCCTGGTATTCTGGACTGGGAATACTGGGAATTCTGGGAATAAACTGTGGATAGGATTTATATTGTTCATCTATGCTACATATATATATATATGTCCTTCTTGTCATATCTGAGTCTGTTTGTTTACCTTTCTATATACCCACCTGTCTGCCTGTCTGTCTGTCTGTATGTGCATCCATTTGTTCAGGTATCTGTCTTTCTGTCTGTCCATCTATACATCCATCTTTGTCTGTCCGTCTATGCTATCAGTTTGCCTGTCCATATACCTGTCTGTCTGTCTGTCTATTCATTCATCCATCTTTATTCATCCCCGTCCTTCTGTGCTATTGATTTGCTTGTCTATATATTTCTTTGTCTCTCTGCCTGCCTGTCTGTCTATATGTCTGTCTCTCTGTATGTCCATTATCTGTTTATTCATATGTCTATCTGTCCATTTGTTCATATTTGTGTCTGTCAAATCTTTGTTATTTGACTGTCTATCAGAGATGTTCCCAAGTCACAAAATACAAGTCCGAGTCAAGTCACGAGTCTTTAGGCTAGAGTCTGAGTCTCGATCAGTACAACATAAACAGAGCCTTTACATTTTGAGGAGACTGAAGAAATACCACATAATCACCTATTTTTCTACAATGCTTCATTTTTTGTTGAAATTCAATGTACTTTTTATTGAAAAAAAAACAGACAATTTCTTTGTTCTTGAGCTTTTTAATAAATTTTCAGATAGAAGTCATGTCACCCTCGTTTGTTTACATTTGACGGATGGTGTAATACGTTATGAGAAAAGGGGCTGTGTCCCAAATTGCCGAAATAGAATTACAGGAAAATAGCAATTATATACTCACAAAGAAAGTATTTATTCTATAACCTTCACATACAGAGTCTGGATAACGGACCGACTCTTATTGTTCACGAGTCATTTTGGACGAGTCCGAGTCAAGTTGAGAGTCATTAGGGATGAGTTTCAAGTCTGAAGTCTTTTTCTAGGTGACTTAAGTGAGACTTTGACTCGAGTCGCTTACTCGAGTGCTCATCTCTGCTGTCTATATACCCACCTGTCTGTCTGTCCATCCATCCATCTTTGTCTGTCTGTCTCTATATCTGTATATCTGTCTGTCACTCTGTCTGTCTGTCTGTCAGAGAGAGAGTTTTAAATCTACACGTGTTAACCGGTATATAAAGGTGAGGTGTTCATTTCTCCGATTACATTTACATCTCGCTCATTAATCCAGATGCAGATGCAGATGTTTTACACGGCAGTATAAATTTTTGCGGCGTTGCTCTGCATCGGCGTGTGTTAAACTTTGCACCTCGTCACCTCGTTACACAAATTTGGCTCGCTAAACAAGGCTTGGCACAATGGCTAATTCAGGGTGGAGCAATAAACCTGTGTGTGTGTGTGTGTGTGTGTGTGTGTGTGTGTGTGTGTGTGTGGAGGAGTTGTCTCTCTGGGCATTCTGACACACACAGACACACACACACACACAGACACACCAACACACACCCACACTCTCTGTCACACGCCCGTGCCGCCGCTCTCAGGTGACAACAGGTTGCTATGGCGCTCTGGCTGCTAGACTTGCCACGTGGAGATGTGATCACACTCCCTCGACGCGGCAGGAAGGCAGCGTTTGCTTCCAGCTCGATGACACGATCATGACTTCATTGTTGAATCACAAGCCGTCTAATTACAGCCCAGAGATCTATTATTCCCTTTTATTTTTCCTTGTTGGGAGAAGAAGGCCGTCTCAGCGCTAAATCAGCACATCTCACACCACTCATTAATGTCAGAGCGCGCTAGCCACGGCGTTACGAGGGGTCGAGGCTAATTTACACGCCGGTGGAACGTATAAGACGGCCTTGACTCGATGAGAGAACGCTGTGTGTGTGTGTGTGTGTGTGTGTGTGAGAGAGAGAGAGAGAGAGGCTGGAGGTTAAACACACAATGATGCAGTTTGAATAGTGAAACACACTGTTTGCTTTTGTATAATTACAGCAGGGTTTCTGTTGCTGTGGGGAAATCCAGCACGAGCCAGACATTACACCTGAGTGCTGAAGTTCAGAACCTGAAGTAACGGTCGTCTACATGACGAACATGTAATCCACTCATTCACAGTTTTTAAGGTTCACGTTAATTAAATAAACGGAAGTGCCAGAAGAACTGGTACACCAGTCGCATACTTGTTATGGCGCATGGACTCCATAGTGTGTTCCACGGCATGTCACATGACGTCCCAGACGTGTTCAATAACAGGTGTCTTTGGTGTGACTGACTAATCCCCAGACTCAGACGAGTGTTCCTCTGACCATAATCTGGTGTCTCTATGGCGACGTGTGTGGTGGTCCATTGTCCTGTTAGAAGAGGACAAACCCGTCAGAATGAATACAGGACATGAACTGGTGGAACTCATCACACATAGTGTTCACCTGTCAGAGACGTCTGGAGGTGTCCCAGGGGTCACATGGGATGTCCACATTGTTATGAAGCTTCCATAGATGTCTATTGTTTTATATACATGCTGATGGATGCAGCCAGTGACGTTCGTAGGTGGAGCTGCTACGTCATTTGTACAGTCTTGCCTGGTCAGGCTCTGGGTTGCTGATCAGAAGGTTGGTGGTTGCATCCTCAGCAGCACCACACAGAGCATGGGCCTTAACCCTCTCCGCTTCAGGGACGCTGTAGCCCGTCCCATACTGGTGGTGAAAAATGGAAAAGAGCCGAACAGGTCAAAAGACTAAAGCGGAGCCGCATTGCTGTCTTTAGTGAGAGACGATGCAAGGACTAAATCCCTCTGCACTGCTACAGAACCACATTCTCACACCACAAAACAGAAAACGAATCAACATCAGGATAAAGACAGTGACTGTGTATCATCACATCACCTCGTCTCTCAATAGTTTCTTCTAACAAATGGTGAACAACATCCAGTTCTCATATGACTGAGCTTTCAGCGTCCAGTTCCAGAACGTCCTCACTGATAATCAGTCCTAAACAGATTTGTGTCAACAAAAGCATAAATAATATTCATTAGGAAAGAAAAACGCCAGCCGGATTCCAAACTTCGCAGATTTATAAATATAAACGAACTTGCCGCTCTTGGAAGTTGGCACCGGCTGTAACATGGCACGGCCGGTCCAAATGCATCACTTTTACAAAGCGGTGGTGTGGTCTGGCAAGTGGCTGGGAAAATTTCAAAACTAATGTTACGAGGCCAGAGATCCAATAAAACACAAATACAGCAACGGGCCGCGCCATGGCAACAGCTGGAAACACAATCGGTCTCCGAAGAGAGGCCGAGCTCAGAAAGTCATTAGATGTTGAGATTATATACACGCTATTATTTGCGTATGAGTGTGTAAGGAAGAGGGGGAAAAAAAACGAAATAAAAAAAAGGAAAAGTCATCCCTTCTGGTAAAGTCGTAATGGTTGGAGTATAAAATATATTGCTTTGTAAGTGCTACTGCTGCAGAAAGCGTTGAGGAGGTGCTGAAACTCAGCTTCTTACTCTGAGAGGAGAAACGACTTCACTACACTGATCTGGTTTAACAAAGCCAGGATTCCATCATAACCCAGCTCGAGGTTAGGGAACCGGTTATGTGACCGGAAGGCTGCTGGTTCGATCCCTGTACCAACAAGACACAAATAAAGTGCCCTTGAGCACGTCACCTGACCCCACAACTGCTTCCCAGTCCACAGCTCCGGGCAGGTTTTCAATTCAATTCAATTTTATTTGTATAGCGCCTTTAACAATGAACATTGTCTCAAAGCAGCTTTACAGAAAATAA
>JAOVVF010000004.1:866856-881098 GCA_028565595.1 Duopalatinus emarginatus
TATAATTTTTGTTGATTGAGTTTAAAGACACAGGCCACACCCACAAGCAATAGCAGTAACTTGACACACCCCCAAAAACAAACTACAAGTGACACAAGTGCGGTACGATTAAAGGACATGTGGCCACTTTTGAAATGAAATGAAAGAGAAACAGGACGCGGAGTGACAGATGCTCACCTTGTCGGCTCTGCAGTTGTTGAGGCCGAGGCCTGAGAGAGCCGAGAGTTTAGCCTCCATGCCCTGTTGGTGATGCTGCAGCTGCTCACGTTGGATCTGCTCCCTCATTTTCCTCGCCTCCTGAATGGCCTTCATCACAGCGTCCTGGTCTCCGAATAGTGCCGTGGAGTTCAGGTTAGACAAGATATCTGCAAGGGTAAGAACTAGACATGTAAATACATGAAGATACGCAGCGGCAAAATAAGGTTCGGCTGAGCGAAATTGGCGCTCTGGGAGGTCTGGTTATCACGTCTGCGTGTGCGGGGGGAAAAAATAAGGCAGCAATCATGGCGTGTGATGCCTTTCTGTAATTACAGAATCAAAGTGAGGTGAGGTGAGGCTGGTTGAAGCAGTAAAAAGTCGGAAATAGAACACAAAAAAAAACAAAGTCTGTGTTTAAAGATCCGGTCTTTGGAAAGAAGGGAAATGAATCTAGTCAACTAGCGCGGTCTCACTTTAATGAAAGACTGTTTTTAGCAAAAGTCACTCGTAACTTCCGCAAAAAAGGAAGAAAAAAAAGAAAACAAACTTAATATGAGAGGTGAACTAAGAGCTTGGAAACAACTAATTGTCAGCACCAGCATGCGCAACGCCAGGGTGGCTGTAATGCCAAGGTTTGAAGGAGATTAAGGGGATGTGGTTGTGTAAATAGAGCAGTGTGCTCTGGGATGAATGACTTTTAGTTGGGTGTGATACGACTGAAAGGAGCACGGAAATGTAGTGCACGGTAACACGGCTCTAAACAGGCTGGCTAAAAAAGTTCTGCTCCACATCTTCACTTGAACACCTGAACTTGTAGCTGTATCATTTACTCACCAGTTCACTTGTTCTAATCTACCCCGGCAGTCATGGGGCACATAGAAACTTTACATTCAGGGGTGAATAAGTTCCAGTCCAGTTCACCTGACTGTCTTTTGACTCCCAGGGCAAACCCACACAGACACGTATAGAACATTGACACCCTGACCACCTCAAACCCCTTTTTGTAGTGAGGTGACCAACTGCACCGCCACATACACATCATTTACACACGTCTAATTGACAATTCTGTTGAGGAAGACTTACCAAGGGATGATCCTCGGCTCAAACCGAGGGGGCTGGGGATGCCTCCACTCTTGTTCTGGCTGTTTGGACTGCTCTTGCTGCCCGGGAACAGGCTGTGTGTCGGGGACATGGGGGATTTCACTGGCTCAGCTGTCTTAGGCCGAGCCGAGAGGTTTAAGGGCTGCGTTCCCTCCTCCTGCAAAAAAGAAAAAAAAAACGGAAATGATGTTTAGAACATACAGCATCCAACAAAGACATATCAAGACAATTAATTAACCCGTCTCCGCCTAAGAGCCAGGCTGAGCATTGATCGCTAGGCTTTGTGCCATGCTGAAGCTCCTCTGAGTCTCAAGGCTGGGTTTTGTTCAAGCTAATTAAGTCCTGGTGTGATTTTCCACCTACCTGCGTTTCCTGCGAAATCCTGCACCGCACCACACTGCACTGTCGGTGGCTTTAGACACAAATTCATGTTGAGTGCTAAAAAACTGGGGCTCTTATTTTGGCACAGAGTGGCACTGTCCAAACAGATGGACCACATAATGAACACTGCCTGCAGCTTCTTGGAAATCTGACTGCCAATTACAGTTTGTCATTCAATTACACATTAAATAGTCAAACAAAACAGATTGCCAGCTAATTAAGCACAGCATATCTGCATACGGCCCTAACAGAGCTAAACGCCGGCTGTATAGTCGATCAAAGTCGTAATTACGAAGATTACATGGTTCATGTAACAAGTGTCAGCTAAACAAATGGGACTGAATGAAGACAAATGGTTTACGTCACGTTTCTGAAATAAAAGATCAAGCTGCAGTGAGAGTCGCTCCGAACAGACCGTGGACCAAAATCTCGTTAAAGCCGTCATTAACCAGCCCTGCCAAAGACGATCCCACGGTACTTCTCAGATCACACATTTATCCCCAGCTCTATTGTGATATTAAACAAAACATTTCCAAATGTGCACGTGTTTCGAATTACAGCAGCAGATGTGGGGAGAGAAGAACTGATGATAAATATAGTGCGCATCTGGACAAGGACAAGCAGTCACCAAATCATGACCTTATTAATGTAAACCTTGCCTTATCGTTTTTTTGTCCTTGATATATACAGATATAGATATAGATATAGATATAGATATAGATATAGATAAAGATATATACCCTTTGATGTAATCTGGTTTGGTTTGGTCTGGACCACACTCCAGGACTGGATGATTTTTCTTTTTAAAAAAAAAAGGCTGCCAACTTTTGTGAAGAGAAACCACATGTACCCAAAAATGATTCTCCGGGTGTGCACAGAGCCATAGCAACCCCGTCCACACAGTTCTGCATGAAGGAACAAGAGCCTTGTAAAAGTCAGGTCAGATTGATGGATTCTGCGGAGAAGAGGCGACACAGTACCGTGCGCTAAGCTAACGCTACTGTAAGACTTCACTTTACGAGCTGTACATTTTTTTATGTACGTCCCTTTTTGCAGTACTGAATGCGAGACCCTGGCTCAGAGTTTTACACCCTACATGAAGATCCTTGAGCTCTCCTCTTATGCTAGACTCCATGGCTCGGGTCAAGCACCACTCCAGGCCACACTTAAACGCGCCCCTCTTCACACTTCCAGAGTCAGACAAAAGACGTCCGTTTGAGCTTTTAGTACGTCTTTGTTTTTGCCTGATAGACTGGTAAATTGCAATCTCATAGACTGGTGAGGAAAGACAGTCATGTACAGTTTAAGGTTCAGGTTCCATATGGGTCATTTTCAGTATGTTTCCCCACCTGGACCTCTTGAAAACGGTGGTCTGGGGTATGCCTCAGCTGACCCATGGTATGGTATGGTCTGTGTTATGTATGGAAGCTGTACAGGATAGGGCAGAAGTGGCTGAATGATTAAGACATTGGACTTCTGATCAGATGTTCGTGAGCTCAGGTGGGGGGTAAGGGCATTTCTGTCGTGTCTACTGGTTGCAGGGGTCGAACCGGCGACCTTTAGCCATAAGGCTGCTTCCGTAACCACAAGCCTGCCGCTGCCCCATGCAAGTTGTTCTGGATTTGGACGTCGACCAAATGCCATAAATGTAAATCCTGACTAACATGATTGGTGGAACTTTACACAACTTCCTGTTTCAAGTTTTGCAATGTTAGTACAGGATTGTTATAATCAGCTGATCAGACTGAACGCCTTCCTAATATATAAAACCAGACTTTCATAAGAGTGGAACACTGTAATTAGCATTTCGTTGTGGTGTAGCGTGGCCGTGTTTGTCGGTATTTCTGCACAATGTTATGCCAGGTATCCCAGGGGAAGGTTCCTACCATAATAGCTCTGCGCACAACAGACGATGATTGTCCAGACTCCAAAGTAGAGACTCAAGTATTCAGGTGATTTACTGAAGTAATTGTACTGCCTTTGATCGTCAGCTTGTTTATTAGAATTACCACAAACTTGTTTCATTATGATGCCTCTTCACTCATACACCCTCTACTACAGCTGATAGAAACACACAACACCACTCAAGAGAGTCGTACCTTGACTTGACCCAGTGGGCTGGAGGATCTCTTTTCACTCTTGGGCCCAGGTGAAAGAGGCCCTGCAGAATTAGGAGGCTGGGGCAGTGGCGCCATCTTGGCTCCTGGAGAAAGCTGCATGCTGGCCAGCTGGGCGGCGTACAGTTGCTGCAAAGACAGAGGAAAAAACCAACAAGGCGTTAACGTCACAATCCAGCCACCCTGTTCTCCCCACACTCTTTCTCTATCTCTCCTTTTCTTTCCTCTTTTTTCTATGCTACCCCAGAATCTCTGCCAAAGATCCAAAGATAGATAGAAGTCCTACAAATCCACACACTGGGATCATTTTTGCTCTGTTTTTCTATTTACCAGGTTTGCAGCCTGAAGGGAAGCTGAGATCTGATTTCGTCTGGACGTTTATCTTTTTCCATAAACCCCTTTCGGCACTGGTTGGTACCGATTCTACATCTCCCGAGCCACCGTTTTATCAGACGTCACATGTACCGTTGC
This sequence comes from Duopalatinus emarginatus, assembly GCA_028565595.1. NCBI lineage: Eukaryota > Metazoa > Chordata > Actinopteri > Siluriformes > Pimelodidae > Duopalatinus > Duopalatinus emarginatus. The sequence continues at coordinate 871,125 of JAOVVF010000004.1, forward strand.
CCATGTACCATTTCCCAAACTCGCTGCAGTTGAGTTTCCATGACACATAATATCAAAGGCTTTCATTAAGACAGGAGCCCAGACAAAGCAAATTCTTACCACTCTTATTATTTTCCTTGGCTCAGACTCCCAGCCTGGCATGAGAAATGTTTCAGTTTTGGTACAAATTAAACAGTCGGGCTATGGGCTGTAAAACCCCAGAATGCTTTTTTCAGTGTTGGGAATGTGAGCAGTTTATATTTCAGCAGGACTGATCATCTGCCACATCACATTACGTCTTAATTGTACTCATCCAGTATTAGCAGACAGGCGAGGGTAGAAAACTAGCGACACTGCAATCGTTCGAATAAATTCCTGTTTTGTAGGTCTAGCAAGAAAATATAAGTACAAAAGACTTCATGTTGGGTTTTTTCATAGTATTTCCAAAAGGCTGTGAATAATTTGGCTTTGTTCCATACTCCAGTGAGAGAAAATCGTGGATGCACTCCTGTTAGCCCAGAGGCTAGTATTGATTAGCAAGCAGGTATGTGTTTAAATTGGCTTTTGTCTCTACAAGTAAGTAGCAGGGGTCAGACTAAACAGCCCACGGCCTCCCTGACCTGACATGTAAAATTTGCGTCTGGCTCATATAACCTGAAAAGCAAACGATGAAGAAACAACCGCTAGCAAGTTTCTACAAGCGAGTTTTCGCCAGCATCTAAAGGGTCTGCTGTTCTTTGTGTCATTCAGCCACTTAACATGGAAAAAAGAGCGCATATAAGCAGGCATGTCTGCTCTCTCGGCACTCATTTCCTCTTGTCAGCAAGCTGCATAAGGACTCCATTTGTCTGAATTGGAAAAAAAGTGGCATGAGCATTAGCGGCGTGTGCCCCACCTCAGCTAGTCAGAAAAAGCCCGGCCTGGACAAAGCTCTTTGTGTCCAGTGTGTATCAGAAGATATAAACACAAAAATGCTCTCCAGTACTCAAAGTTAAACACTTACACACTAGCGGTACACAAAAGGCGCCATTCTTCTGCAGGCAAGCCGAGGCAAGTGACAGCACATGGGTACAGGAAATGGCAGTCTGATTAGGTTCAGTCGGTGATCATACAGCTTTACTGAACTATATAAATAGAATAGTCGTTTGTGTGCAGAAATCACAAACACAACAACTTTCACATCAATTCTGAACTGCCTGAAGACCAGAGCCCCAGGGTTACTGTTTTTACGTGATCTGTGTCTTGAAAGAAATGCTTAAAAGGACATTGTAAGTCTGTTGCTAGCAGCGGGGGTGTGAATGCTGCCCATCCAGATCCTCGGGGCCATGGATCACAACCTCGTGGAAGGAGCTGAACTGCTCCTCAAAACATCTCTTATATTAAATATATAGAGAGAGTGAAGGTGAGACACTGGTTAGCATGCCAGGACACATCTCGTTTTGGATGAAGGGCAGTGGTAGGTCTGGGCCAGGGGCAGAAGGGGCCAATGGTAATGAGGGTCATGCTGAAAGTCAATGGTCAGATGAGAAATGGGCAGCAGGCAGCCAAGATTGGCTTCATGCCTCTGGTGCACAACACACTCTGACTGAGAAAGATCAATTCTAGCATGCACTGAAGTATCTCTACGTCCTATAAATCCCATTTGTTCAGCTGTTCTTCAGCTAAAGGAAACAAAGGCAATACGTCATCGTTTATTTTAATTCAGCTACAAGGCTTGGGTGATTCTTGCTCATCACTGAGCAGTCATTCACTATCTGCTGTATTCTTACCATGACATGAACTGCCACCCAGTCCAGTATCTATCCCTGCCCATTGTTCCCGGAATTATTCAGTAGCAAGGGAACCATAAAAGTAGTTCCTTTACTATTAAAAGCTGGAAGTTGGAAGTAAAACCCTATAAGGCAGAGTTTCTTGTAAGTCGTTCTGGATAACTTGTAAGTCGTTCTGGATAAGAACATCTGCTAAATACCATAAATGTACATGTATCAACAGTGCCCTCGATCGACTGGAGTGGTGGCAACATCCACAGCCTTGTTCAGGACGTGTGTTTTGGTACACTGAAGTGCCTTTAAATGGTCAAATCCGGGTAAAGAAGACATCAGCTCCCTGAAACACATCCAGTTATTGCACTTGACCTAACATACTGAACTCTGGGGGCAACTGATCCCTGTGGCAGGTTAAGAAGGTTATCTGTATGAATAACCTTGCAGTGATTTTCCAGAACCAATGATGGACACTGATGGAATCACACCTCATCCTCCTCCTAATACCATGCCCGAGACCTCATAGACCTCAACGGGGGAAAGGTTCTGCCCTTCAGAATGTTTCATCAAGCCCTTTCTTCATCAGGAGCTCAACCATTTATCAAGGCTTCTGTGTCTTAGATCCTGTTGGATCTATCCAGAGCATCGTGTCAGAGACAAAAGACTTGTGCCAAATGATCATGCAGTAACGCTGAGTCATTCCACACACAGGCGGTCCCGCATTACAGCGGAGAGCTATTACACCACGTGCTGATTCTGATAGCTCGAGGGAAACGGAATGCTGACGTTCCACAGGGCCTGTAGAGAAATATCTCGATCCACACCAGCGACTCGGGTAATACCTTTGTCCACTTGAGCATTAAATGATTCTCTCTACAGCTTACTTAGACAGAGAGCAGGACTCGGGAAATGGAGCTTTTCAATTCACTCAGCTTACCTGCTAACAGTCATTACACCTCCAGCAACACACACACACACACACACACACACACACACACACACATACACACACACACACACACACATGCATTCACACCACTTCTCTCAAGCCTATAGAATGCAAATGGCCAAGGGCTGGCCCAAGGTCAGCCTGTTAGCCTCTGGTAATTAAAAGCAACCCCTCTAGGGAGCAAAGGGGTTAAACGAGCAGCTGCACTTGCATTACCTGCCACAACATTATCCATAGATTACACCCACTTCCACCTTCCACCTACCACCTACAACCTCCCCCCAATCTCATCCGACACACTTCTATAGCGCCAAAACGCTTTCATGCATAAACCTCAAAGGGCTCGACTTTAATGTACAGCTTTCTCAACACGGAGCAAGCAAAACGTATAATACACCACCGGCGTGCGGTGTACGTCATCATGCACCCGCGAAGCCGAAGACTGCCACTAAAAATCCACGTCTGCAAAAAGCGAGCTGTTATCGGGAGGCGATTTAAGTCAAACGCTCATGTGCTGAGGGCAACAACAAAAAAAACATACAGACTTAGAGTTGATCTTAAAGCTCTGTGACAGATGGTCTGAGATTTAGCAAATTCTGACATAACAATAATAGATAAACAGGACGATGTGTCACAACTTGTCATGCTGGAAATGAACTCTGCATATGTAGCTTTAGCAACAAAGCATGCCCGGCGTTGTCGCCGCTAGGACTAACATAAGTCCCTGTCCCTGTAGAAACGTTGCCTCTTTGATTATAATGAACATACCTACATACCTACAGTCTCCCTACAATCGTCCAACCTAATGAACGCCTGCTAAATCCCATGCTACGTTCTCTTCCATATTACTGAACACTAATGAAGGTTAAGGCCTAAACTGCCAGGGGTACAACGGCAGGAACCCCGCACTCATTTGCCACAGGGCTTGTCGAGGCTTGGTGCCCAGGGGATGAGGGGGAGGGAGACCCATGCCGGCCCAGATGTCATGAGGAGAGGCGGCCGTGCTCTGGTGCACTGCGCCAGTGCTTTCCAGTATGGCCCAACATCTGTTTTATCTGCTGGCAACCAACCTGCTCCCACATCTCCCCTCCTGCTCAGCCCTTCCTCACTCTTCCACCCTTCCCCCCCCTCTCTCACTTCCCCCTAGATGTTCCTAATCTCTGGCCTGCTGGGTGACAATGGCCGAACTGTCTGATAATGCTCACACACCCGTACATCACCTCCTTATTTACGTTTATTTCCATTTCCACACTCCATTCGGTTCTTTCTCCTGCCTATCGCTCCCGTTCCCTCTGTTTACCCGCATGTCCGTCCATCTGTCCCTCTTTTCAACAACCCATCTATCCAGATGCCCATCTTTCCATCCCATTACAGCCACGGCGTTGGCCTCCCAGTGCCTCTCTGCTTCTGGCTATCTCTCTAGAGCGAAACACACACATCTCTTCTCCTCAATAACCTCAACAGCTGCTCACTCTCATTTCTAGAAACTCAAAGTCAACAGTGCTTCACTCGCTGGCCTGGGCAGCTGGCCTCAGCTTTCTGTCTCCGTCTCCGGAACATCGAGACATTTAGCATCTAAACAAATGATAACCCCTCGCTTTCCTCTTTTACAACACTTCCTGTGGAAGGTCCACTCTGAACAACAGCCAAGATGTTATGTTATGTTATTTAGTAACTAAATTAATTTACCAGTATTTGATCGACAGTTTCCTACATTACCCATAATGCTGTCCGGCTACCTGTTGAATTTACATTTATGGCATTTGGCAGACGCTCTTATCCAGAGCGTTAATGTAGTGGTTAATGTAGTGTTAGGGGTCTTGCCTAAGGACCCTTATTGGTGTAGAGCAGACTGGCTGTCCAGACCAGGAATCGAACCCAGGTCTCTCATATGGAAACCACTGATGTTACCACTGTACCACACCAATCGAATTAGCGTGGTCTTCATCTCGGGCTAAAAAGAGCAGACGGCATTTTGGCCTTTCGGTCTGTTTTGGATTTCATGCTGTCAAATTTCATTTCAAACACCACCAGCGTCCGGTTACATCGCTAACATCGCTAGCTGTGGCTCTTCCTTTACAAAGCTGCATTTGATTTTTCTGCCCCAGCGGACACCAGATTTCTCATTATTATGATGTTGAATGATGGTAAAAGAAGCTCTTTAGGCACTAACAACAAAACCCTACAGTTATTACTTCAATTCATGTGTCAATATAGATTAGCCTGTGCTGGGCTCCATAATGGTCTGTTATTTCACCATATCCCAATGTTATCGAAATGTTACATAAATCCTACACCTCGGGATACGACAGAATTGTCGACCATTATGCAGGAACTATGGTGTTCTTTGCCTAAAGAATATTTCCGCAAGCTTGTGGAGGACCTACAAGGTATCAGACCAGTGCATCACATGACGTCCCAGATAACGAGTTTGTGTGAACAACTAAACCCCAAACCTCTATGAGTGTTCCTCTAACCATAATCTGGTGACTATAGACGTGTCTGGTGGTGCATTGTTCTGGTAGAAGAGGACAAACTCAGAGACGTTTGTATATTGTACCCGGGGGTTACATGGAGCCACCACAAGCCTGTGTATTTTGTATAGACTTGTCTGTTTCAATTTGTGCTTCATTGTAAGCAAATTTTCTCAAAAGCTCTCAAAAACCATCACTCTGTTAATCCGTGCTTGGTTTTGAAGATCTACTGGGAACCATTATAGCTTCTGTGCTCCTGGTAAAACAGTTAGTGTTTACAGTAAATGATCCTAAATCAACCTCCATATGTTATATGAGCGTATGAATTGAAGAGGAAAGAGAAGAATAAGTGGAGGGAAGCATGTCAGCTGACTGGTTTGTGCCCTCTGTAATACGCTACAGGGAGGACACAGATGTTCCGCTTTATCCAATGATGCTTACTTTAAAACGGCTTAAACCCAGAAGTCTGCTTCCAATGATACAAAGCAGGCCTGTTTAGGAAAAAAAAGGGTTCACTTCAGATTTGTTTGGAACCCAACCGGCCCAGCAATAAACTAGGCAAAACAAGCAGATTTCAGGCAGAGAATGGCTTTAAGGAAATTGTTTTTTTCACCTCAAGCAATTCAATGAAGGTGATCCTGCGGCCCGGGAAATTAAATGCCAATCCGAAGGAGACAAAAAAATCTGACAGAATTCCTTTGTAGAATTAGGATAATTCTTTTTAAGCCGGTCTACACGCCTAGTACAATATCCACCTAGGGCTGAGAGGTGTCAGTATTAATACCGTAGCAGGCACTTTACTATGGAGGCATTGTTTGGCCGCTGGAACCTGGCTCATCCTGAGCCCTGAGTGGGCGTTAATGAAGAGAGGCATCCGGCCCGGAGGAACGGCTCGAGCTGCTTTTCTCCGGTGACTTGCAGAGGAGCAATCTGTCAGCCAGGCACTGAGCGAAATTACTCTCTGTGTAGGGGCACAGTGACAGTCACTCACACCTGTATATGTGCTTGACCAGGAGAGGGAAGCGTATTGACAAGACAATTACACAGAGACCTCTCGGCAGCTTTCATTCCCGAACCTGAAACCTTTGTTAGGGTCCAGTGAGACGAGAAGAGACGAGACGGGATCTTTATGTGTCACTCAGGTTCTGTTATGACTCACTGACATTGTTATGATTTTACAATCGTTTGGGGTAAAAACTGTTATCCACACAGACTCTCGGTTCGCTCGCACTATTTAAACTCGTGTCCTAAACCGGTACAGCTTCTGCCCCGAATACGGTAACCTGAGGGGGCGGGGCTTTGTAGAAACACATGCAATCTTTATGTGTGAATGGCATTGGCCCTACATCACTTCCGTATCTGCATGTCTGGCGAGTATTTCACCAGCCTTTCTGTGGAGGATAAAGCCACTAGCAAACGCTGTACATCAGGGATATGTTGGTGCAATGCTTTAACTGCTTTAACCCCGTCCCACGTTATACACTGAAGTGCCGAAAAAACTGGAACAGACTGCGTGTCCTTATTCATTCTGATGGGTTTGTCCTCTTCTAACAGGACAATGGACCACCACACACGTTGCCATAGAGACGCCAGATTATGGTTAGAGAAACAGTCATGTGATTTTGGGGTTTAGTCATTCACACCTAAATCACCAGATCTCAACGTTATCGGACACGTCTGGGACGTCATGTGACACACTGTGGAACACAGAAATCCTCCACCTCAGAATAACAACAGAACTGTGAAGCGTACTGGAGGAACGTCTGGGGTTCAGTACATACTGAAGCCATTTCCCAAATAGTTCTAAAAACATATCTGTCCTGTATTACGATTTTAGCTGATCATAAACTAGGTCGAGATCTGGTTTGTACTGACGGCTCCTTACAACCGGAAGAAAAAAACACGCCTGGTGGATCTGAATGAAAAAATGGTGTGTAGCAGTTTTGGATGTAAAATGAAGTCTAGGACTGTTTCCATCACCATCATCTTCATATCATCAGCATTATACTTAATTCACATACAACAGAAACGGTATCGCATTCCAACAGGCTGATCGTTGGCGTGAACACAGACTGAGACTGCAGGTCCTCATAAGTCTCGTTTTTCATCCTGCTCGATTAAACACAACATCGCTGGAATTAATTCCTTTCCCAATCAATGTTTTTTTTTTTCTTCCAGGTTAAATCTAAATCTAGCAAATTGTAGAAAATGATACCTTGCCACAAAGAGACGCAGAGGTATTCTGATTAGACGAGTGCAGTGAACCAATGACGTGATGGGTGGGCGGATCCCCTGGCACAGGAAGTGGGGTTCTTGCAGGTGAGGTCACATGCTTCAAATGGCTCAGTGATGCATGACGACTAAACGCACACTGATACCGTGATTACTGACAATCACACACACACACACACACACCTCATTAACACTAACCTAGAGCAGGCGAGCTCACATCTGACAGACACAAGGACACACCCATCTGTATTATATTACCGTTATTATTATTTTTTTATTAGTTTTATTAGTCCCAACCCACGTAACCGCACACTCGCAGCCGTTGACTGTTGGACGAGTCGCACTTCCTTTTCCTCACCCCACAAAATTACATCTTTTAAGCGCATCTGTCTCTTGTTCTTCACTCTTTCAAAAGACTGTTTTGTCTGCCTCTTTTGTCCTCGCCTGACGTGTAACGTGTACCGTATGAAGCACACGCCGCTCTGTTTTCTCACATGACACTCCATAGCTAAATTCGGCTCCGAGGACCGAGAGGCATTGAGAGGACGGATAACAATGTTGTCACCACAACAAGCATGAATTAAACCATCTCTGTCACTGGCTCAGTAACTGATATGATAACGGGCTCAGTAATCCCATGATCGGTAGAAGAGTGTGGGTTTGATGAGCGACGCTTTCGTTTGAGTCCTTTTTACAGCACAGAAGCCGCTGTGTGGATTCTCAGTATAACTGAACACTCAATGAAGTGCCAGAAAAACTGGACCCCTTCCCGGTACATCTACAAACTCTGTCACTGACAGGCGGACAGGTTACGTGTCCCTTCTTCCTGAACCGTTCGTGTCCTGCATTCGTTCATGATCTGACGTTAACACGCGATGATGTGCAACACGCCGTGGAACACAGAACTGTGGGCCGTCCTGCAGGAGTTACAGAGTTCATTACCTACAATAAACAATGCATGGCAACTCACGTGTTTAACAGCCTTCGTGATATGACGGTAACTCATCAGAAAGCTGACACACACACCTGTTTACCTGTCAGAGACGTCTGTAGTTGTACCAGGGGTCCCATGGAATGGCAAATAAACAAACCACACACCGTTATGGAGACACAACCAGGCTGTGTATTTTGTCTCTACCAGTTTTTCTGGCACTTCAGTGTACAGTGCCTGAACCAACCCATAACAGACAGCAGCTCCGACTGAATTACGGCTGATAATACTGATGCCACCTCGTCGGTACGACCAGGCGAACCGCTGTGATGTGTTATTTAAGAACAAACCTATAATGTAGCGCTGCATCGACAAATATCCGAAATATTCGTTAACGCTACGAATGTCATGTCAAGCTTTTTGGCGCTTGATTTGTTGCACAGAAAAGCGTCAGCATGTGTTGTTCTTATGTCAAGTCATGTTGATTTACAGTTTAGCCTTACGGAGATAAGACTCTGTGCTAATTATCAGGGACGCGTCGCTCTGTTTTGTTTGTTTACCGCAGTCGAAAGCTCTTAGAGCGACTTGTGCGTCTGAGATTCGGCTCATTCGCAGGGTTGAATCCTTTACCAAATGAAGGAAGGAGTGTAAAGCAGCTCGGGGCATGCATGTAGATATACGAGGATCCCAGCCTGGAGCTGACCCATCGCAGCACTATAAATAGAGAGAACGCAGGCCTCATGCCTCCACCACCAGAGCAAAACAAGTATTCATACACTCACACACACACTCACACACACTTTCTCTTTCATGCTCTTTCAAAAGTCTGGAGCTGCCAGCACACACACACACACACACACACACACACACACTTCAACATGAATAGACTCATCCCACACCTTTCGTGCACTTGATTGTTCTTCACAGAGAAGCGTGATAGTAGAGGCCCAGCTGCTCGCATTGTTCCAACTTGCCAAGCCTCATTAATGCTGAGAGCGATAAGCTGCGAAGGACGAGCAGTCCTCCTCCTGCAGCAGCAGGGAAAAGAAAAGGTATGCGTTCCGCTCGCTCCGTCTTTCCCTCCTCCCTCTGCCATTCTCGGCTTTTGTTTTGCAACAATCCACGCTATCAGAAAGCTTAATGTCTAATTGCTATCAACAGCTTTACTGTGCTTGTTGACAAAACAACAACTGTCTGGAAAAGACAGAGCGAGTGTAATTCTTCACAAGCTTGTTAGCGCGATCTGTCTCTTTCTGTCTCGCTCCTTCAAGCTCTTTTTTGTCTCAGGAGAAAAAAAAGAAACTTACTCTTTACTTCCTAAGGCTTCCTAGGTTTTAATCCTGGATGTAAAGAACCCAAGAACACACAGAAGAACCAGATAAACTGACGCACCAACTAATACTCGGAAGATCTCCAACACAGAGAACACAGCGAGAACACCATTCTTCCTGCACAACGATCCACAGTTCTGAGATCTGGTGTCTCAGGTATCAACGACTAAACCCCAAACTCAGTCGAGTGTTCCTGTAACTATAATCTGTTGTCTCTATGGTGACGTGTCTCGTGGTGCATTGTCCTGTTAGAAGAGGACAAACCTGTCAGAATGAATACAGGACATGAACAGGTGGAACTCATCACACATAGTG
>JAOVVF010000004.1:977324-989237 GCA_028565595.1 Duopalatinus emarginatus
GTGTGTGTGTGTGTGTGTGTGTGTGTGTGTGTGTGTGTGTGTGTGTGTGTGTGTGTGTGTGTGTGTGTGTGTGCGAGCCGTAGCCAGGCCAAGAGGAACGAGGGAAGACGAGAAAAGAGAAGGAATGTTAAGCTGGCCCCCGTTGGCTTGGTCCACCTTCAGCAGAGCTTCATTTATCTTCATCTTGTTAGACTAAATTAATTAACAATCTCACTGTTACACACTTTCTCCTTTCATTACATCAAATAATGACAGGGATGGATGAGGAGGTCCCGTCCTGTGGGATTAGGACGGCGGCTGTTAGAGACATCTCTGTATGTGTGTGTGAGTGTGTGTGTAACCACAGGGCCGATCGTTCTTTTATAACACACCTATCGTTGCAGATAGAGGAGGATATTCAGACGGTTTATTTGCCAGAGTGGTTGCTAGGGAGGAATTCATCAGGAGAGAATAAAAACATGTCGGAACGCTTCATGGTCGAAGGTAAGAAGATTATGTAGAGTTCATAACAAACAGAATATCAGTTTACTTTGGGGGAAAAAAACGAACACAAAAAATAAAAATCAATTAATAATAATAATAATAATAATAATAATAATAGTAACAATAATAATAACAACAACAACTATTATTATTATTATTATTGTTGTTTTGTTGTTATTATTATTATTATTATTATTATTATTACTATTATTATTGCTATTATTATTATCATTATTATTGCTATTATTATTATCATTATTATTGTTGTTATTATTATTATTATTGTTGTTGTTATTATTATTATTATTATTGCTATTATTATTATTATTATTATTGCTATTATTATTATTATTATTAACTTCTTGGTAGCCATGGCAACGTTATATTTGCTGAAAGATTTCACAGGTCACAAATACATTTCAGTAAGAAACGAGAACTCAAAAGTCCCCTCAGCTCCACCAAGTCAGCTCATATGAAGCTATTCAAGAGGTTTCTAAATTTGCATAATCATGAATATTCATGAGTCCTGTCATTCTGAATGAGGGTGAAGGTGTAAACATGTTTCCGGGCCTTTTTTTTACTTCCTTATTTGATTATTTCTAATAGTTAAAAATGGTGTTCAGGAGGAAATGAAAATTAAAATGACAGATGACGAATGTGTTCAGACGGATGGAACTTACACACACACACACACACACACACACACACACACACACACACACACACACACCTGTCGTATTAAGTACTAACCCCTGTACATTGAGACACACCTGACCCGCTGTTCAGCAGACGATCAGACCCAGCCGTCTAGACGTCACCGTTTGGTCCTCACATTCTTTCACTTGCTCATATGTACACACAGTGAAGTGCCAGAAAAACTGGTACAGACGATCCTACACAGAACACATGTCCTGGTTGTGTCTCTATAACCATGTTGGGGTTTGTTCAGCTGAGTTCGTGCCGTTCTGATCAGTTCCACCAGGAACTCCAGGACGACTCTCCACCACACACGGCTAAAGACACCAGATTATGGTTAGAGGAAGGAAGTGTGGTGTTCAGGGATATGCCTACTCAGTATTACACTTGTGTTCCAGTTTTTTTGGCACTTCTGGTGTTTATAATGAAGGAAATTACTACACAAATCTAAGACATCTGAACAGATTTTTTTAAGGTCCTGATCTTTAATTGAAACAAAGACGTCCTCGAAAATCAAGTCACATTCATCACCATAGCATCATGTTTTTCTACATCTGACTGTACATACAGAGAGAGAGAGAGAGAGAGAGAGCGGGCGAGAGAGAGAGAGAGAGAGAGAATATATATATATATATATATATATATGCTGTTAATTTAATCAAATAAATGACCTTTTGAAAAAGAAATCAAAGGGGATTCATTAGCTTTAGTAAAGTTTGGCTGACAACAGCTTTGAAAGGCAGACGCTGTCACTGCTTTTAATGAGAGATCGCTAATTAGGGCTGCTACTCGCAAATTCAAGACAGGGGGAAAGTGCTCGGTGCACAAACAGCCCGATGGCCTACACGCTCGCGCTCTTATTTACTTCCTCTGTGTAATGACAAGCACAAATTCTTAATTAGAATCACAGGAAGGTGGTGGAGGTGGTGGTAGAGGTGGAGGGCGGGTGTGGGCTGGTGGGTAGGGTGGGTAAAAAAAAAAATCGTAACTGGTTTTGAGTCTTGTGGTTGTTACACAAACACACAACAGGAAGTGGTGAAGAAATAATAAAAGAGAAAAAAAAAGTCAGAGACACGTGCATGCAGTAAGAGGGAGCGAAAGACGTCTTTCACTCTCGGGCTGGAGGGAGGGGCGGGGACACACATGCTTTCAGTCTGGTTTACCGAGTCAGTGTCGTGAGCATGCACACACACACACACGCACACACACACACACGTGTACACACGCATACACACACACACACATACACACACACACACACACACACATGTGTACACACACGCACACACACACACACACACGTGTACACACACACACACACACACACATGTACACACATGTGTACACACACGCACACAAACACACACACACACACACACACGTGTACACACACACACACACACACACGTGTACACACACGCACGCCTGCTCAGGAGCTAGAATGCTAGGTGTTACTACTGGATGAAAAGACAGATGATTTATTTCACCCTCCGGACGTGACGTAGAAACTAAAGCGACTGACCTCAGTAAAAAGCTGCTACGCAGAAAGCCCTCCATGTTCAGCATTTGGGTTCTGTGGCAGGAGAAATACACAGAGAACCATTGTAACTTTTTAGCACAAAGAAATTGGCACATAACGACAAGACAAAAATAACGTCAAAAAAAGAACGTCTTTTTTTTTTTCTTCTAGACCTTCCAGGATAAGAACAAAGCCCTGTTTCCACAAGCTGGATCCTGAACAGCAGCCATTTGTCATTAGTGCGTACGGTTTTCCAGCCTCAAGCTGATGATATGTTATCGTATAGCGCCCGGGGTCCCTCCCTTACCCTCTCTGTTAAAGAGTGGAGCAGCACCGCTCCAGATGCCAGCCATGTGTGACGGGGCCTCGCCTGCTTCTGGGCTTCTGGGAGCCCGACCGCAGGGGCCTGCGCCGCGCCATCGCCGTGCCAACGCCATGCCGACCGAACGGCATGTCCACCATCCGGGCATGCAGGGATATGGTCATGATGTCACCACACACACACACACGCTCTCACACACACACGCATGCGGCTCGCTCAGCAGCCTCTCACACCGCAAATGTAAGTGCACGTGTTTGGAAATTGAAGCCAGATGTTCTCCATTAGACTCTGTTATTGCTCTTTATATATACATACATCAGAACATTGGGGGAAAATTATTTTTAAAGATCTCGAAGAACCGTGAAGGGTTCTATGAAGAACTTAAAGAAGGAGTGTTTACCTTTTTAGAGGGTTTCGGGATAAAAAGAGATTTATTCTTTTTCTTTTTCTTCTTCTTCTTCTTCTTCTTATTATTATTGTATGTAATTATTTCTATATTACTTATAGAAACAAAGAATGTATGCATGTTGAGTGGCCGTGTTTTCTATAAATAAATAAATATTTTTTCCATTTAAACATTTTAAAATATTTTATTTTATGGAAAATAAATATTTTATATATTTATATTACATGTATATATTTTATTACTTGCCGATTTATGTTGGCAAAACTATTCATGTGAATGATGTCATTATGAAGCCCAACAGTGAAATCATTTCTTGTTCTGATCCACAGCTGGAGATGATGCATTTCCTTTAACAGCACTTTCAAAAAATTTTTATTTTATTTTTGTAATATTTTTATGTTAAGCACGCTACCGTGGCAACTGGATTCATCAAGCGGCGAAGCTAATTAGCGATTTGTCTCAGGTGGTTACGCAGCGTTCTGTCATCAGAACTGAGACACGTCGGAGCGAGAAGCCGCCCGAACGCTGCGCTTCTTACTGAATCCTTCAGGCTGCAGTGTGATGGGTGTAATTTAGCCTTGAGTCTCTCCTCCTCCCTTTTCCTCCCTCTCTCCATCTCTCTCTCTCTCTCTCTCTCTGTGGTGAGAGACAAAGTCTTATGAGAGAATGGAAAGACTGAGAGAGGGATACAGTGTCTTTTGCGAGTCTGGACTGAGACTTTTCTCACAATCAGGTGTTTAAGAAAAGAGAAGACAAATAAGAAGAAGACAAATAAGAAGAAGAAGAAGAAGAAGAAGAAGAAGAAGAAGAAGTGACAGGGTGATGACACAGCGAGAAAACAACAGTCAAATCGCAACCTGACCAATCAAGCGTGTCTCCTTGTCACTTGTAGGGAGTGAAAACACACACACACACACACACACACACACACCTCACACTCACCCAGCAGGAAGGTTTGAAGACAGCACACACACACACACACACACGCACACACACGTTTTGCTCTACAGTGTTGTTCTACAGAATCCTCGATTCTGATTGGTCAGAAGGTGTTGATTCATTTTCTATAACAGTATTTTTTCTAATATGTAATCGTTTCTATAGCAACACTTCTTCACAGGGACATGCTCAACTGCCCGTCTTTGAAGAGAGCTTGTTTACAGAAGGAGTCTCCAGTGTCAGCCCTTTGTCACAGTCAGCACATTTCCCTGACGTCTTCATGACGGACAATACAAACGGATGAAGCTATAAACGGATACAAAAACGTACGACTCGACACAGTAATATGAACCCAGTTGGCAACGGAGGACACCTTGGACGATTCTCTCACTCCTCACTTCAGCACTACCCCTAACACTCTTTCCTGGTTCTCGTTCACCTCTCCCTCCATCCGTTGGCTGTGTTTCTTCAGCCCGTCCTCTGCCGTATTGTGGTAACGGAGAGGAGTAAGAGCGTCGTGCACGGGGAGTTAGGTGCGGTTTTGGATGCCGAGCTGAGGAAAATGTGACTGAGCCACATTGTATTTGCTCTTCTCCCAACATGTATGAAAAAAAATTAAAAGAAGGGAAAAAAGAAAGTGTGGGTAGAGGAGTATGTCTTAAATTTAGAACAGACCTCCTTTCAAGGGCAATGATTCGCTGAATGAGGAAAGAGAGGAGGATCAACATCAGCGTTAAAAGACAAGCGCCGCTCTCTCTCTTTCTCTCTCTTTCTTTCTCTCTGTCTCTCTCGGTTTTCTTTCTTTTTTTTCCTCCTCATCAGGAATCTGCCAAGAGCCTCCCGTGTCCAAACGCCGAGGCTCCCGCCATCTGCAGCAAATGTGGTCCATTAAAGCAATACCATATGGACGACAAGCTCTCGCTATTAACACGGCTTCTGGACGCTCTGCCATCTTCCCAACACACACACACCCACACACACCCACACACACACACACACACACACACACACACACCCACACACACATACAGCACGCTCTCATATTTTAAAACTTTGGGACGAACTCATGCAGGGTGTGTGGGCTGGTGCGCTGAGGCCAGTGATTCTGTCATTTGGTGAAGCTTTGCCTACAGCTTCCATGGACAGATGCTCCTCATTCAACACTCACTAGATGTTTGATGGCCACCAGAGATAAAAAAAAACTTTTTAAAAATAAATAAATAAAAACCCCTGGCGCTAAGAATCCCCTCCTGCTTTTAATATAACGAGGAGGGGAAGCGAGGGTTTAAAGCCTTACAAATGGCCAGGAGTCAAATCGGGCGCATCAGATCTTACACCAGCATTATGACTGGTTTCTTCTAGAAGTTAAGATCCTGGAGAAACCAAAGGGTGTGGAGATGTGGTGAGGAGATCATGGATCATCCATGTAGCGCTAGCCAACGCCTTCTTGGAGAGAGAGAAAGAGAGGAAAGACGGATGTGTGATCACCAGTCCACACGTTATATAAAGCTTCTTCTCTTCTCGGGTACATGACGCCAAAGCCGTCTTCTCTGTTCTCCCGCACACACACACACACACAAACACACAAGGTGGGGAACATATACACACACACACACACTGCAAATCAATTACACCTCTGTGGCTTGTCTCCCCGAACCCCCCCGAGCCTCACAGCGTTTCTGTTTGTTGACTCTCTGCCCCATCGCTGGCTCAGTCTGCCGACACCGTTCGTAATTAAAGACAGAAAAAAGGAGACGTTTCACAACCCCGGCCTTTACACCTGGATGTCCCAATGGCACAGTAGACAGGTACTATTACACACACACATACATACATATATATATATAGTCACATGAATGCTTTAAATGTTGTAAAGTAGTTTTTACTATATGAAATAAAAACCCAGACTGAGCAGTAAACAGTAATAAATTAAAGAAAGTCAGGATTCAGTGTGTCGACACTTGACTGTGTGTTAAACAGCCGTCTCAGGTCAGGATGATCAGTTTTATTAGTGAATCAGACGATCAGTGTTACTGAGTGTCCTGGAGAATCTGAACTTCACACTGAACGTCACACTGACTTCATCATTTATTATCATTTTATCTCTTCTTTACTACATTCATTTACTGACATACAAACAGGTTTACTTTATTATTATTATTATTATTATTACTATTATTATGATTATTATGATTATTATTTATAATCTTTGGAAATCTAAAATATTTTTGTACTGACTCAATAATGCAGAATTTATCAAATAAATGTATATTATATGTGTGTGTGTGTTTGTGTGTGTGTAGAAATGGTCAGAAATGACACAGTATAATTTGTCTATTGGAGCTCCTGTGATATCACTACTGCTATAACACTATAAAGACCTATTACACACTGTTCTTTGTCCTTACACCTAAAACACCCAGAAATGACACCCATATTAAATATTTCTCTTCGTGTTGAAGTAAAGGTCCATTTGTTTTGTGCTTGGACTGATTTCCAGATTTGAACCCGAGTCGCTCCGACATCATCTCACACGGTCTCGTACCTGCGGGTGTTTTCATTTCACACGATTAATTAATCAATGGCTGCAATGGAGGAAGTCTCGTGGAGAGAGATTGATGGGGAAATGCAGGAGGATAATCAGTTCTGACAAGAGCACACACACACACACACACACACACACACACACACACACATATATATATATATATATATACACACACACATGCACTCACACGTATGCACACACATGACTAATCTTAGATTACATTAAGCAGTGAGAAGCAGATCCACAAACAACAGATCAGATTGTGCAGTGGAACCTGAACGTCTGTTACTTTGTGTTGTAAAAATTTAACAAATGTAACAAACGGCTCTGGATCATGTAACAATGTAACAAAATTCTTGTAACAGTGTAGCAGTGTAAGGTCAGGTAAGGTCACAACAATCCATACTTGTGTAACATAACAAAAGAAACCTTATAACACCTTATTACACCTTATTACATGTGTAACAGTAGCAGTGTAACAACAAACTCTCTGTCGTGTCGCAGCACCGTAAGGCAACATGATTATACCGATGTAACTAACCTGTCTGCATCACATAACAACGTAACAAATGATGCATTACCATGTAACTAAAGTGTTTGTGTTGTGGAACAGTGTAATAAAGTGTCTGTTTCACGTAACGATGTGACAAATGATGTGGTACTGTATAACAATGAAAATAAATTCTGTGCCTTGTGTAATAACAATGTAACAAAAGATGCATTACCATGTAACAATGTAACTAAAGTCTCTGTCTCGTGTAACAATGAAACTTCAGACGCAATACAATGTAATGATGTAACAGGCTGTCTGTATGGTGTAGCAGAAAAAAAATAGCAGTACTGTAGAACAGTTTAACTAATATATTTTATACTAATATGACAAAAGATGCAGAACCATGTAAGAAAACTCTCCGTATTATGTAACAATGTAACAAAGACACATTGGTGTAATAACATGACTAAATTAAACATGCAGTATAATTTAGTGTAATAATGTAATTAAATAATCTGAAATAAGGGCTCATGTCTGATCATTTCTTCCACATGCAGAAAATCTTACATTAATTTTAGTCTAATAATCTGGAGTTAAAAAATATATCATTTAGATTCTAATCTTTTATACCTTTTTTTTTACTGATATCCAGAACATGGACTTTTGTCTGTAAGCAGTAATTTGTCAGGTGTGACTCGGGTGCAGGTTAAAGGTGTGAATTTCTTCACTGTAGCACCTGAGCGTTAGCACATGCGCTAGAGACCGAGGTGGAGAACTAATTTCCATCTGCTGCATAGAGGCAATCCCTCGACTCCTTCGGCATGGATGGGACGTGAATAACCTGTGTGTGTGTGTGTGTGTGTGTGTGTAGTGTTTAGTACTAGAGGGAACATACGTAAGGGACGTATGTGAAGCCAGCTGTACTGCCCTTCTGAGACCAGAAATCAGATTCCTTTAGCAACTAAAACGTCGTATTTAAAAGTGACTGATGACAGACTAATTAAATTAGCATTTCAGCTGAGTGTGGGGTGGTGTGAAAGGGTTCTGACAGAGCTGGGATATCATACATGGAGGAAGAGAGAAAAGAGAGTGAGTGAGAGAGAGAGAGAGAGGAAAAACAACACAAACTCACAACATTGTACAAAAAAGGACAGGATGTGAAGACAGAGAGTGGCCACAAAGATACACGCAAACACACACACACACACACACACACACACACACCTTGACTAATACGTCCCGTATCCCACCTCACCTCCGCCTCGGGGCCCCAAAGCCACACGAGTAGTGAATTAATTTGTGCGACATTAGGAAGGTGTGTTGAAAGGTGTCTGCTCGTGTCTCAAATTAATCGCACTGCTGGTCAGCATTAGCACCTAGACACCCGCCGCCACAACACACACACACACACACACACACACACACACACAATTCCGAGGGAGGGCGTGTGTGCGTGTGTAAAAAAGAGAGAGAGAGAGAGAGAGAGAGAGAGAGAGAGAGAGAGAGAGAGAGAGAGAGAGAGGATTCGCCCGTTCACACCGGAATAATTAGAACATGTCAGGAAGAATTAATTTCCTCATTTTTCAAAAGGATACACAGAAATTACCATGTTATTATATGACAGGGTCCCTGGGAGAATTGTATTAAATTTGATTTCCAGCACAGCCACAACCACCACCACCACCCCCCTTTCTCCACACACACACACACACACACACACACACACACACACACACCAAATTAAAGTCATAAATAAGATGGAAAGAAGCGGGGCACGGAGCATATGTTTATGGCAATAAGTGAAGCCAGGGGAGCAGAAACAACTATCTTCATTTGGTTTTATTTAAATCAGCTCGACACCATGTGTCTGAATGACAGCGTTCGCTAATGGGGCTCGGATTAGGGGGCTCCTTGATATTAGCCCGGAGACGCAGCAGCCACTTAGCGGGTTACGCACCGTACGCTTTGACTCATAGCCTCGCCAGCTGAGCAGGGAAAACCATTTATAATTAAAACCTTTAGCGATAAAGTCAACTGTCGGCTTCGTATATACGCTGGAGTGGCAGAAAACCCGGGACGCCGGTCTAATACTCGGTACACCGACTGCCCGAGCTTGCTGCGGAACGCTCTACGATTCCGTTTGTATTCCGAGGTGTGGTATTTCCACAGCACCTCGCATGCCATCTTAGACGTCCTTGATAACGCTGAGGTCTGCTGACTCAAATATGGCAAAAAGCTGAAACTCAGAACCACACGAGTCTTTCTTTGATCATAATCTGGTGTCCTTAGATGTGTCCTGGTAGAGGAGACCAAACCCACCTGAATGAATTCTGAACAGGTGGAACTCATCAGAAAGGAGACACACACACACACACACACACACACACACACACCGAGATGTACCAGGCGTCCCGTGGGATGGCAGATAAACAAACCAGACACCGTTATGGAGCCACCACCAGCCTGTGAGTTTTGCATACACTCGTCTGTACCGGTTTTTCTGGCACTCCGGTGTACATGAAAGTTTTTAAGTAATTAAAAAAAGGATCAGAGTTGATTTAAAAAAAAAAGGACCTTCAACCATAATATCCTCTATAATATAATATATAATGATACATGTTCATTCTTTTGGCTCTAATGTGCAACTTTTTCCCAGCTTGTGTTTCAAGGCCAAGATTTGTGTAACAAAACCCTCACATTATAGCAGCAGCGTGAAATCAGACTCGTCCTCCTGTAAATCTCTGTAGAGAAATGGACTTTTGATTTATATACGTCATAAAGCCTTAAAGAATGAAGTCTTTGTTCAGGCAAAACATATCCTATATATATATATATGAAATAAAAATCCGTTAGCGTGGACAATCAGGATGGATACAGCCTGCGTTTGGCGTTTTCTTTTTTTTTAATAATGTATATTATGCTCGTGTGAAAGCGACCGCAATCAAGGCTGCGAGTGTTTAGAAACGCATCGACATAAAAATCTATTGACGAGCGGCAGACACCTTTTTCTAAACCTCCTTTATTTACATTATGAGCTTCATGTTATTCACGGCGTGAGCGGCCGTACGCATGCTTACACTGAAAAAAAAAACAATTAACTGGTCTTCTCTGTTTTCTCTTGAGCGAGACACTTATCCAAGGTTATCCTCGGTGAAGTGACACAATGCGAAAGCAGCGCATGCATTCACTCCAGACAATCAGTCAGGATTTACTGTGCGAATGCCGCCTTCATCCGTCCTGCAACGAGAGGTTTCAAGGCCCTGAGACGAGGCTTTGTGCGAGAGGACAGGAAAAAAAGACAGAGAAAAAAAACCACGGGGCCTCTGGATGTCTTTCATTAAGCTTGTTAGCTTATTACAATTCAGCCTCGCCGAAGAAAAGGGTGATGGAAATACAGAAAGACGACAAAGTTGTTTTTTTTTCCTGTTGGTTGGAAATAGGCGTCATTAGAGCAGAGTAGTCCCCCGAGCCCCACAAACTTTAAATAATTTGCGAATCAATTAACTCACAAACTCTCGATATAACCCGGATTTCACACCCCCGGGGTTGGGAGCAGCGCACGCATTATCAGCTCTGGAGGATTCATGGCGTTTTGGGAGAAAAGTTCATGGTTGAAATCATTAATTCATTTTACAGGACTTTTAGTTATGCATTACGCTTCCCAGGCGTGGAAGCCTGCAGATTAATGACATGTTCTTCGACGCGGCGATGGCGGCGTGCGCCTCTGTAAAGCTAAAAGGTGAAACGACGCTTTGCTTTTTTTTCCTCCTGCGCTAACATCTAGGGTTGAAAGAAGGAACGCGGCCAAGTCGGCATTACGCGTCGCCATTTAAAGAGTTACATGAAGCGTACTGAGGTATCGAGAAAGCCTGAGAGAGAATAAATCTTGGAAGGAGTTGCGGCCGGGGCTGTGATGATGACCTGTTGCTGGATTGGGAACGCACTAAAGAGTGAGACGCGATTGCAGGAAATGTCAAGCAGCATGTAATTAATGTCTGAATCAAATCCAGACATTTTGGCCTGAACTAGTTAAAGACAGTAACGGATAATAAACACAGGTACCTGTATTACAGTGTATATGGTGTACGTGGTGTACATGGTGTATATGGTGTATATGGTGTATGTGGTGTACATGGTGTATATGGTGTATATGGTGTACATGGTGTATATGGTGTATATGGTGTATGTGGTGTACATGGTGTACATGGTGTATATGGTGTACATGGTGTATATGGTGTATATGGTGTATGTGGTGTACATGGTGTATATGGTGTATATGGTGTATGTGGTGTATATGGTGTATGTGGTGTATATGGTGTATGTGGTGTACATGGTGTACATGGTGTACATGGTGTATGTGGTGTATGTGGTGTACATGGTGTATGTGGTGTACATGGTGTACATGGTGTACATGGTGTATATGGTGTATGTGGTGTATGTGGTGTATATGGTGTATGTGGTGTATGTGGTGTACATGGTGTATATGGTGTATATGGTGTACATGGTG
>JAOVVF010000004.1:1134892-1149740 GCA_028565595.1 Duopalatinus emarginatus
AGCAGACGAGAAGAGAAGAGAATGAACAGAGAAGAAGAAAAGAGAAAAGAAGAGAAAAGAAGAGAATGAAGAGAGGAAAAGAGAAGAGAAGAGAAGAGAAGAGAAGAGAAGAGAAGAGAAGAGAAGAGAAGAGCAGACGAGAAGAGAAGAGAATGAACAGAGAAGAAGAAAAGAGAAAAGAAGAGAAAAGAAGAGAATGAAGAGAGGAGAAGAGAAGAGAAGAGAAGAGAAGAGAAGAGAAGAGAAGAGAAGAGAAGAGAAGAGAAGAGAAATATAAATTAATCTGGAAATAAATGAATCACAAAAAATATATATATATTTAATTTATTTTCACTCATTATTTTCTTCCTATGTAAGTTTAATATTTAACTTTTTAACCCAAGATATTATTGTCTCAGGTGAGATTTTATGTGATTAATTTATTTTTACATACTTTTTTATTTATATATACAAATATATATGGATTTTAAAAAAACATATTTTTTATTTATATATGGAATTAAAAAAAAACTAAAAAAAAAAATACAAAGACCACATGCGGAATGAGAGAAAAGAAAAAAAAGGTCCTCCTGTCTCCATCTTGTCTGAATTGAGGCCTCATCTGTGTGAGGCTTTGATGGCCCTTAATGCCTTCCTGTACAAAGCGCATACATCCTGTGAAACACCTGCCCCTACGCATGGACACGGAAACAAGTGCAGGATCCAAACACGGATCAGCTCGAATAAAACTCCTCCTTGGCTGGAGCTGATCAAGCCACATCCCCGAGCCCATGTGTGAGCACTGGTTTTCTCTTAGCAACCTGTTTCTAAACAGAACCGAGGCCTCTAATAAATCGCACAAGTGCGGCCTGGTTCCAATGCGCCGCTTCATCCCTCACTTCATCTGAACATATCAAAGAGGCCAGGCTGATTCTCTGTGCTCAGCAGACCATTAAGAGATAATAGTTTGTTATATCACAGATTAATCACTGGCCAGAAGGAGAGAGTAGACACACCGGCTGGATGAGCAGACAGGAAGTGTAATCGCATCCCAAAAACAGAAGATGGCGCTCATCTCTCTCTCAGAAGACTAGCGCTGGGAATTCCGAGTCTTTTCAGTTGAATCAAATTTATATCACAAAAAAAAAAATCAGAGAACTCTTTTCCCAAGAGTCTACCAAGTACTGAATGTTTAACCTGGTCATATATCCACTGAGGTGCCAGAAAAACTGGTACACAGGCTGCTGGTGGCAGCATAACGATATGGGGTTTGTTTATCTGACGTTCCATGAGGAACACTGGAGAGGTACTCCACAGGTTTACTGAAAACTCCAAGAACCAAAAGTAAGGCCACAGACAGAACATGGACAGAAGCTCCACCAGTTGTACAGCCAATACTATTCCACCTTCTTTAACAGGCTCATTGGATAATTAAGGGTCCTATCTGTTCTCAGGTTCTTCACAGAATCCATCCCCAAATGGAACAACTGAAATTGTAAGCTTACTGGACCATAGTACAGGACAGGGGTACCGGACCAGGTTATGGTTTGTTTGGTAGGAAAGCGCTACGTGTTCTGCGCTGTAAATTGGTGGCCGTGACCACATGGAGCTTATCAAGCCTCCAGAGATCCATTCCTTTTCACACCTCAGCAGAGCTGCCATTGTGAGCTCCCAGAGCGGACGGAGGGTGGAGTGAGGGCTTTACGGTGCGGGCCAGGCCGGGACTCCTCTCTCAGATGTGGGCCGCTGAGTAATGGCCATACATCCTTCAGCACTCCTCTGCCTGCACACTCTGTGCGTATTAAAGACGTGCAGTGGATTTATTGGTTGAAAAACCACAGGGGCCCCACAAACACTTCAGCTGAAGGCCCTCTCCTGCTGCACGGCAGACCGGCGCTGGAATCCACCAGCTGCCCCTCCAAAATCTCTCCCTCTCTCTCTCTCTCTCTCTCTCTCTCTCTCTCTCTTTCTCACCGCTCCGTCTTTCCACTCTGCCGAGATAAATTCCATCCACTTTCCTCTTTTTAACTCGCCACCCATACATACTTGTCTTCATATCTCTGCATATCAAACGCACCACAGAGTAACTGCTTCTGGCTCCATTCTAGACCCTCTAGAGCCCTTTTTATCTTTATGGACCATATCAAGAACACATAGTGATCATGCATTAGAGAACCGATGAGCTACCAGCACGGGTTCCTTAGTTTGCTAAAGGTTATTCATTTCTACATCAGAAGACTGATAGGTGCTGATAGGTCGGCGCTCTGTTGGTCAAGATTTTAATACACAAAGAATCTCAATGAAGAACCACTTTTTTTCTCAAAGGGTTTAACAAACCAAACCAGACATTTAGGGTTCTAGATTTAGAACATTGTGGATATGTGGTAGACTTTTAGACAAGTGTTTGTAGCCTTAACCTAAAACGGTTCCAGGTTGGAAACCTTTCTGATGATAAGATGAAAATAATAATAATAATAATAAATTTAAAAAGTACCCCCTTTACCCCACAGAGAACCTTGTCTTCCAGGGTTAGGTAAACTGACCAATGACTAACAAAAACAAAAAAGGCTTTTCAGACAGTTATTTGTGGACTGTGGACAGGTTAGACATCAAAACTGGAAAATCCTCCGACAGTCCAGTCTGAAGGTTTCTGACCTACAACTCTATGAGGCTAAGAACCTTTAATACACAAATAATCCCACTGAAGAACCACTCTGAACATATTTAATGACCCAAGCAACCATTTAGGGTTCTAGATCGAACCCTTTTGTAGATGGGTTCCGCTCTACAAAGGAACGCTTTGATAGGGAAACACTTGGTTATACCTCTTTTAGCTTTAAGGGAATAAGTCAGGACTAAGAGCCGAGATGAAATTTTGAAAGTTTTTTTTTTTCCAAGACACTTAAAGCTCGGCAGATGATTAGAAGTGGGCTTGATTGTTGTTTTGCAAGCACGCCACCTCACGCAGTATCCCATCTGCCCTCCACTCTTCATCCGCAGAACCCTGATGAAGACACTTTCCACCCACGATTACAAAACACATGCAGGGATCATCTCCTGCTCCGGAGATCTTTAGCTCGAAATCATTAAGAACATCTGGAATTCACATGAAGAAGTCATTATCTTAACCTTTATGAAGTTTTTCTAATATTTCTCTCAGATATGGTTCCTCAGGTGAGGTACACACACACACACACACACACACTTACACCCAGGGACAACTTAGCAAAGCCAATCCACATATTTGCATGTTTTTTGGAAGGTTGGAGGAAACCGGAGAGCCATGAGGAAGCCCACACAGACACACAGAGAGAACATCCAAGACCCTGAGGGTTGTTGAGTTATGGGTTCTCTTTACTCTTTACTCTCGGTAATACATTACTTGTGGTTTTATGAGAAAATTGATCTCGTAACATTCCTCAGCTTTCTAAAGTAAAGAACTGTCTCAGAGGAACACTCTCTCTTTTGGGGTTCTACTACAAAGAACTTTCTTTTTACTAAAGAATTCTTATATGTATATATATATTAAAAAAACGCTTTCTTGTGTAAACGCTATCTTGTAGAACCCTTGAAAAACCAAGCGTGTACTACGATGGGTGAATCTTAAACCACTGACAAATTCTAGATATTAAGATTAAAAAATAAGGTACCACACAGTTACCCAGTTGATACGAACACTTCTTAGCTTCTTAATAAAGAATGAGTGCATGTGGAATTCCTTAAAAGGAAAGTGTTCTCTTTCAAAAAGAATTACATGTAGAACCCTTTTAAGAAGCAAAGAACCCTTCGTTATTTAAGGACTCTTTAAAGAACCCTTAAAGAAACAATTTTGAAGAGCAAGAATGGACCAAGTAACATGAACTAAATTAAATGTAAAGCTCCGGAGAAGTTCTAGGTATTAGGAGAAAAAAAATAAGGAGCTATAATTTGCCCAGTTTCTACATACACCTTAAGAACAAAAGGTTCCTCAGTGGTTCCTTGAATAATCAAGAGTTCTTCTTAATATAGCACTCGTATTATTATAGTACTAGTGCCAGTCTGTCCCTTTGGGTGCAGTTGTGGTTCCTTGCAAGAAATTGTTTCTCTATCGAAAAGATTGTAACTCGAACCATTCTTTTAAGAAGCACAGAACCCTTAGTTATTCAAGAACTTTTTAAAGAACCCAATTTTGAAGAGCAAGAAGAGCAAAAGTGTGAAACTCCTGACAAGTTCTATGTATAAATAATTTGCCCAGTTTATACATATATATACCGTTAGAACAAAGGGTTCTATAAGGGTTCTTTGAATAATTAAAGGGTCTTAGGCTAAAACATTTTATATTAAATCACACAGACACAAAACTCCTAAAAATATCCTAAAAGACACAAATAAAGGGAAAGGGTTTGTTGTAGGGTTCCACACGGAACCTTTAAAAGTTTGCCCAGACAAAAACAAAGTAGAAAGAAGAAAGGAAGACGGAGCGTTTTCGGCTCCTCCAGCAGAACTCTGTCATGTGACTTGAGGGTAGAGTGAAGTTAGGACCATATTTAAGTGCATGAATAATTCATACACCACAAAGAAATGACAAAACTGTTCCCAGTAATGTGTTCTCGCTATCGTGAGGTTTCAGAGAGAACCCAGGCCAGTCGCATGGTCTGAATTTAGCATCCTGGATCATGATTAGAGATTTTAACCTCTAATTCAGCTATTTCCCTAAAAGCGGCTGCACCCCTGGGATGTTCTCGGTGTGAACCAGGGACTAGTCACAACAAAGAAGATCCTTATTAATTCCGTCTAGCCACCGTATTTTAGTCTCTCTCTCTCTCTCTCTCTCTCTCTCTCTCTCTCTCTCTCTCTGTGTGTGTGTGTGTGTGTGTTCTAGTCATCATGGCATTCAGCCAGGGGATGGCCAAGATAATCCATACTCATAATTATCACAGGCATCCATCAGAGTGCACATCCATCCATGTGCAGGCAGGCGGGAAGGAACCAGGCTGCGGTTCTGCCTCCAGGCTTGCTCTTTCTCTCCCTCTCCCTATCTGTCCATCTCTCTCTCTCTCGCTCTCTTACTCTTTCTCCTCCTTAACGTCTTTCTCAAAGGATGGGAAGCCATCTGGGGGAGAAGAACCTTATTTGGTGCCAAGATTGAAATCAAAGAAAGAGCGAGAATGAAGAAGCACTAGCCAGAGAGCTTCTTTGTAAAAAAAAAAAAAAGGTGGACAGGAAGAAGAAGACGATGAAGGTCTGCTCACCAGCTGCATGGGTGTGGGTTCTTCGGTTCTGAACAAGGAGGTTTACTCTTTCACACATACGTTTTAACACCAGAACTGGAAGAAAAAGTTTATCAGATCTATTTGTCTTCTGTATATCATCATGGTCATGAGGGTTTCTGGAGCAAATCTAGAGAACATAACCTGTAATGTGGCATTATATCCTAGATGGAATGTCAGTCCATCACATGATACCACACACACACACACACATTCAGACACTCATACACAGACTCATACACACCTAGGTGTCACCAATCCACTAACATACACATTTTCTATGAACTAGAAGGAGACAGGAACACTGGAGTTCAAGATCGAACCTGGGATTCTAGAGCTGTAAAGCGAAACTAATACTAAAGTGAAGTGAAAGTGACAGTGAAAGATTTGCCTACTGTCATTGCACACATTGTTATGTGTCCTCCACATTTAACTCATCTGTGCAGTGAAACACACACACCCCAGTGAACACTAGGGGGCAGTGAACACACTTACCCAGAGCAGGGGGCAGCCTCAAACCACAGCACCCGGGGAGCCGTTGGGGGAGTTAGGTGCCTTGCTCAAAGGCACATCAGTCGTGTCTTGTCCTGCACAGGAATCAAACCTGCAACCTTCCAGTCACGAGACTGGTTCCCTAACCACTAGGCCACAGCTTTACTACAGGAAAGCTTTAAAACACTGGAGAGGAACCCAGGTGAACATCAAAAGCTTTTTTTCCAAAGGTCTACAAAGACTTAGAACAACCTGGCAGATGGTTTACACTGGATTCAATTTGGCTTTGGAGATTAATAAGCACGCTAGAACCTAGATGAAGAGACGGATGACCTCGTCAAAGGGCTTGGACAGAAATTTGTCAAACCAGCTCTTTGACTGGTTTCTCATTCTCATGTGGAGGTATCACTCCATGATAGCCTTCAAAACTCTAACTGTAGAGTAACTGAATTTACATCCATTATTCGGTATGAGGAAACATGTTGTAAATGAATACAAATACAGACATGACCGGAGAAGCAGCATAGAGGATAAAAAATTGGTGCATTTACAACATTTGTCCATTCATCCAATCCAACTTTAGGTTTAACTCCGAATCACTATCATGGATGCTGCTGCTTTGTGCAGAAGAAAACCAGCCACTGAAGTCCTGTAGATCTGTTACCAGCAGCTATGCGCCGGAGAACGCCGCCATCCTCACACACGTCTGTGACCTTTCTGCCCCTTCCTCAAAACCTACACAAAACAAGAGCCGTAGACTTCCACACGCACTCCATCGCTCCGTCCATACACCCCCACTCCAGCCCAGCTCTCTGACAGGGCAGGGTCCACACCTTTGAAGAATTCTCACAGGACCGCAGCCGACAAAAAGCAGACTCAGAGGAGACGTGGAGGAGAAGCAGTAAACCTAGCATGCGCATTCATCTGCAACCAGGAGGATGGAGCGAGGACGACATGAGATCCAGACCAATCACGTAGATCACTTTACACCAGAATAACCTGCCAGATCAGCTGAGTTAGATCTCACGAGGACATCATCATCATAATCATCATCATCATCCTCGGTGTCATGGAACCATAAGAAAGGAAGATAAGAAAGTGCGCCCTTTCACCCCATTTTCGTCTAGTGTGACTGGCTGCAGTTTGGAGTCGGAGCCACTCGGGCCTTCAGACGTGGCTCGAACCTACGTCTGCTCTGGACGTCTGCGCTTGGACGTAAAGAATACATACAAGATTCTGATTTTATCTTCGTGCACTGGAACCTGAGCTCACATCAACGGTGCGCAAACCAAACCAGGCTCGGGGGGGTGTGTTCTGGGAACTCCAGATGTCCAGTCATGTGACATCATTTGATCCGAGTTTTCACAGTCAGCTGTCAGTCACAATCAGAGTCTGCTCTTGGGTTGGGTTACGGCAAGCTTACGAGGGGCTAAAAATATCACAGATACCTTCTGAGACTTCTTATTATTATTATTATTATTATTATTAATAACGTATTACATATAAAGAGCAATATACAACCGTATAACGTATAAAGTTGCACATTAAGGTGTTCAGCCAAACCAAACTACTCACATGTGTATATTAAATAAACAATACGTTTAATACGAGTGCCTGAACTGGTAGCTGGTAGTAGGTCCCCCACGGGAGCTCAGGACTGCAGAAATACCACAGGGGCACGGACTCTACGAGCTGCGGAAATATTCAGTAGGAATGAACACCATACTTCCTCAGAATACATCCACAATTTTGATATCTGGTGACTTTAACAAGTGTTCCTTTAACCATAATGTGATGCCTCTAGACATGTGTGACCGCCCCATTGCACTGCTGGAAGAGGCCGAACCCATCAAACATGAACAGCCAGTCAAACTGCCAGTAAATACTGACACACCCATAAAAGGCAATAACGCAGCTCAGCCAACGTAGAACATCGAATAGAGTACGTAATAACACCTCCTCCTTTATAGGGCGACATTGTCTTCAGATTAAAGCTTTTATTTCAAATCGGTAACAAGAAACGACTTACAGTGATTAATGTTCATTTTATTGGCGTGTAAATGAATTTCAGGGTCGATCACCAGTCGAGGTTCACATTAGTGAGTCTGCTTAGACAAAAAGTTAAACCTATATAGGACATAATGTTTATTAGCAGACTGATCACATGTGTGATGATGTTAAAAAAATTGAAAATAAATTAATTTATCTCCAGCATGATGAATGAAGCCCCAGTGTTCCAAACATCACGATGTGAACCGTTCTAGCAGCTGTGGCTGTTGCCTGTGTGTGTGTGTGTGTGTGTGTGTGTGCAGGTACAGACTAAACCCAGTATGACACATGGACATCATTTGTTGATGCATCTCCAACATGAAAGCTGGATTGGACTTTGATCTGCTATATGTCAATGTCTTTTACATGTGTTTTTAAGCTGTAACTATTTTCCCCTCTGAAATTATCGCCATATGCTGAAGGATCACATTTGTTTCTGCTACACCTAACGTGAACGCTTTCTTTCGCTTTTTACATTTTTTTTCCCCTGCGAGGTCTTATATCAATTTTTGGGTTTGTTTTGTTTTAAATAGCGAGCCGTGATAATAAGCGATAAAAGCAGCAGTACGGCGAGCGCTCTGAAGGACGCAGGTTTAAACACAGGCATTATTGTTATAAATGATATACTCTGCTCAGGCATGATCAAAGCTTGAGGAAAGTCAATGAAGTAACCCAAGATTCCCCTGCGCCTCCTGAGAAGATCAGGTTTAAGCAGAGAAGTGTTGCAGTCATGAGCGGCTCAGAGGGCGAGGAGACTGGAGGAGACTTGGGGGACGAGGCCCCAGGACCCGACTTTCACCTTCCAGCAAAAAATCTCCAGTGTCGTTTCATTCAGCCTCAAAAATGCACATAATAATTCTTAAATACGCCGTAGGGCTTCTTAAAGAGGGCTACTGGAGAGTTTGGTGTCCTGGTGGTGATTCAGTGTTGTCCAGAACTCAAAAATAAAGAAAAAATTTCAAGAAAAAAAAAAGGATCTGAAGGATCTGCTTTCTGAATCGCAGTCAGAACAAATTCATTTCCTGTTTGGTTTTGTTTCACACTGAATGCAATTAAGTGTGTTCTGAAAAATATTGTGATAAAGACTGAAATCAAAAAGAAAATCTGGTGCAAGGGCTGGGCAATTAATTTATTGGGGGGGGGGGTTCAAATCTGAACTGTGTTGTTGGGCCGAACCAACGATAACTTTTGCTCAGTACAAATTTTCTCCCATTGTAAAAAGCAGTCATTTATATATTTTAATAAGCTGCTGGTGGTAATCAGAAGTATACCAATATTCTGTAAATATTGATGTAAATATTTGAATTGTGGCGTACGTCTAGCTAGCATCATCTGTTGCTGTGCAGACAGACGTAAGATACGTCTGACCAAACGTAAACTATAAAAAAGCCAGGCTATTAAAAATAAAGCAACACAGTTGTACTGCAACAAAATAAAAGTAGTGTTGGGTATGTCAGTATAGTAGTCATAAATAATGAATGAATGAGTGTTTATGACATAAATACTTTTTTATTTAGTAAACACAGACATAAAGACTGACATACCGCTGCCCAGGTATGGTCTAATGCTTGGTCCCTCTTAGGAGAAATATTCTGTAGGCAATAAACACCAGACTTCCTGAAAGTGAAAGTGAACTGTTTGCCTACAGAGGAATGTGACCTCCACATTTAACCCATCCGTGCTGTACAACACACACACACACACCAGTGAACACTAGGGGGCAGTGAACACACTTGCCCAGATTGGGGGGGGGGGGGGGTTGATGCGAGTTGGTTCAAAGTATTTAACGGCCTCACGGACCACCGATGTCTAGAACGCTGTCTTTTATGTCGTTTGTGAAGTAAATACAGAACTGCAAGCTCCTCTACCGTCGCCATGTTTGATTTTTACTCCAAACTGCCCTCTACTGGATGTGTTGCTTAACAACCATGTTAAAGGAACTGACGCAAAGAAAGTATGTTGGCAATAGCAGTTACATCACTTGAAGCACACGCATGCATTACCGTATGCAGACGGAGGATAAATGAGGCTGAACCAGAACCTGTGGGGTGTGCGGTTCTAGATCAGCACTAGTTTTCATCTTTAGCATCTCATGCTAAATGGCAGCCGCAGGTTTGTTGTTAAGGAACCAGGTCCTCGGTTCGATTCCCTGCACTGAGCCATTCCCTGCACTGAACAAACCCACAATTGCTCCCAGGGCATCATGGATAGGGTTGCCCACTGCCCTAGGCAAGTATGTTGACTGCCCCTAGTGTGTGTGTTTTACTGCATGGATGGGTAAAATGTAGAGGGCAAGTTTTTCTTCCCTCGTTTCTTCCTTCTTCATTATAGAGATTGAGAGAGTAAATGGGGCATGAGCCGGGGCAGCTATGGCCTAGTGATTAGGGAACAGGTCACGTGACCCGAAGGTCGCAAGTTCGATCCCCGCCCAGGGCAATACATGACTGAGGTGCCATTGAGCAAGACACCTAACTCCTCCAAGTGCTCCCTGGACGCTGTGGTTTGGGGCTGCCCCCTGCTCTGGGCAAGTGTGTTCACTGCCCCCTAGTGTTCACTGGTGTGTGTACACTAGGTTTTGGTCTGTAAGAATAAATTAGTTTGTCTCTAGGTGACGATTCAGAGATTTGACATTTTGGTGCCACGGACTAAAAGTCTGCCGTGAAAATGAAATTGAAACCATGAAGGAAATGGCTGACTGACTCAGTCTGCTGGTTATATAAATGGGCCTCAGTGTACAAACTGTTTTATGGAGGGAACCAGGAGTTTAGAGAACCTCAGTTCTGTTCAGAGAAGATATCCGAAGCAACCGAGAAAAACGGGAACGAACTGGTTGTTCCTCACTCTGGTCTCCGTCTATGAGGACTTTAATGTGTTCTCCCTTTGTTTGTGTGGGTGAACATGGCAGGCAAGTTGGATGTGCTGCCCTAGGTGTGTGTGGGTGTGTGGTACCCCACGGTGGCTTGGCACCATGTCCAGAGGATATTCCTGCCTTGCGCCCAATAATTACGAATAGGCTCCAGACAAACCACGAACCTGACAGATGAAGCACATAAGAGAGTGACTGACTGAATGAATGGCTTGAAATAATAAGCACATACTGATCAGCCATAACATTAAAGCCACAAAGCTATCCCGGATAGCAGATCATTCTGGACAAAATATGGCCTAGTTCTGGAACTTATGAGCCAGTTATGGCAATAGCAATGGTCTGTTGGTCTGTCATGGCGTGCAGACTTTGGGCCACATGCACTTCACCATGTGAAATGGTTGTATGACATTTACACGTTGGGCTAAACTGGCTTAACTGCAGCCCGCCATATTTTTTTGTGGTTGAGTTCCAGTAGCAGAATCCGAATAAAATCATCATGTGGGCCAGATAAAGTATAATGTGTGGTCAAATCTGGACCATGACTAATTAGCAATCTGGGTACTGACTGGTACAGTCACACTGATTATCTCCTTACATGGGGTGGGAAATATTGAGTGGCAAGTGAACAGTAACTTTGACACGGGCCACATGGAGATGGTTAGATGACCGGATCAGATCATCTCCATAACAGCAGGTCTTGTGGGGTGTGTCCAGGTATACAGTGGTTAATACTTATCAAAACTGGTCCAAGGAAGGACAACCGGTGACCCAGTGACAGCACAGATACCAGTGAACACCATCAGATCTTGTTGAGTCCATGTCTCGATGGGTTTTGGTGGCTGTTCAGGCAGGTGGTTTTTATAGGGTCATGAATTAGTCTGTTGGATTGGTCCAGTTTGGGGTGTTCTGGTGGGAGGAGACATAGAGTGATGGTTCAGCATGGCATGTAAATCTCAAACATGGACAGAGTCAGAATTAAAGTATGAAGAACAGGCATCTTTAGTGACGTCACATGGTTACGTTAAGCAAAATGATCTGGGGAAAAATAGCTGCTTTCGGTCAGCGTCTATTGTTAAAAGGGCAAATGGACCCGAATTGAAAAGCAGGACTGTTTTTGTTTGTTAAAACCGGATGGGACGGCCCCCTCTTAACCTCCGTCTCAAACCGAGCCCTTTAGCTGAGAAATGACAGGCAGTCGGTGTAAATATTTAAGTTTAAGCATAATGTGTGCTGGACAAGTCTACATTTCATTCTCAGGCGTCTGTTTACTGCCCCTGAAATCCTTTAGGCCTCAGAGAGAGAGAGAGAGAGAGAGAGAGAGAGAGAGAGAGAGAGACTTCGGAATTCCACAAGATGACCAATCAGTACAATCTGCACCAAAAAGACAGAATAATCTGAAATAAAATGTTGTTAAAGGGCATTTCTTTAAAACATTCAAGGATTTCATCAAGCTCTTTCCCCCTTTTCTACGGAGAACCAGATGGAGTCTGTTATGTTTACTCCAAATTCAGATGGAAATCAGTTCAGATGGAAATCTAAACCTAAACTTGGAGCAGGACGGCTCGTGCTACAGGTCCGTGTTTGTGTTTAGGCTTTACGAAGAGGTTTTTAAAGCTCCCACTGTTACCTAGGGTGAAATCTATCTATATTGGAAAAAGCAAAACAAAAACCCGATGGAGAGATAGAGCGGATGGATGTTCCATCCAAACAAGTCAAAATGGAAACAAGCTTGGAAGTCTGTCTCGTTCCAGGCCAATGCGATAGCATCGAGCATGTGAGGGAGTTGCGTCAGGAACCGGCGAGCGCTGCCAACATTCCACAACGTGTTTGTAATTGATCCTGAGAGAAAAACAAGAAATACACAAAATTAGCGAAGAACGCTGACGAGAGGTGCCCTCAAATTTACAAAGCATGCTTTCATTTCTCCAAACCTGAAAATAGAAAAGCCAAAGAGATTCCAAACAACACGGAAGTCGCAGAGATGCCGGAACTGTTCAGGAAGAGTGAGGAATAAAGTGGACGAGTTTCAGTTTGACTGGTTAGTGTGAAAGTAATCACACAGTTACTGCTTAAAGAGATCTCTGATTTTATCAGACCGTCTGATACTCTCTAAATTATAATAACAGGTCACATGGGAGAAAAAATAATCAAGAAATATTTATTATAAAACTTTATTATAACACTTATAAAATAGAGTCTTTTAATGCAATTCAGTACAATTAAACTAATATATACACCTAATGATTACTAATAATCAGTGTAAAGAGACACACTACAATGACAGACAGATATTTAGATAGATAGACAGACAAAAAGACAAACAGACAGATAAACAGATAGATAGATAAATAGATAGACAGACAGACAGACAGACAGACAGACAGACAGATAGATAGATAGATAGATAGATAGATAGATAGATAGATAGATAGATAGATAGATAGGAATAGAGAAAAACAGACAGACAAAATGATAGATTGACTGATAAATGGATGACTAGACAAGCATGGACAAGCAAAAGGATGGACCCATTAAAGGGACAGACAGACAGAATAATAGATTAATTGATGAATGGATGAATGGACAAGCCGATGAATGGACCCATTAAAGGGACAGACAGAAGGACAGATGGAACTGAAGTCTTTTTGGGTATTTTCCCCAGAATCATTTCTGTATTGAAATCTTTTCCACTGTTCCACTTTACAGACTGGGGTAAAAACCCCACCTCAGCAGGTTAAAGCTGGTGACTGTCTAACTGGACTGAGCAGAAAGAGAGCAGACGTGAAGTCAGGCACTGAATGATGTGTGTGTGTGTTTGCATAGTGAACAGATTTAGACCTGCTTTCAGCCTGTCGTGACTTCAGTATCTGCCATATCCACCGGCCGTTTTATATTCATAGCACTAACCAGTCAGAGTTGAAGGAAAGCCTCTGGAGTCTGTCATCTCCTCCTCAGAAAAGAGACGGGCTTTAATTCAATCATCTGGAGCCTGTCGTGTGCAATAACACCAAGTCTCTACCCGCCTGCTCGGCCTGGGATGATGTGAGGTCATGAACCCAGGCTTCGTTTTCTTCTCTCTTCTGTTTTTTTACCTCCATCCAGACCAGGTTAACGGGAGCACAGACCTTCAGGAAAACAATGATGAGGATGATGATGATGATGATGATGATAATGGGAATGTTGGCTGACGTGCCAGAGTTCTGTAAAAGATCTCGAGGTCAAGCGACTAATTGAATCTGATGATATAAACAAAGCTCTGAATTGTTGCAGAAGGAGAACAGTGCAGGCACACAAAGTACCACGAGTACCACAATCCACAGCCAAGACGTGACATCCACGTATCCCTCATGTTCTAGCACTGGATGGAAGGAAGAACCCAGTCCAGTGATGAAAAAAACCACTTCAGGTTATCTCTGTGTGAATCTGTTCATCATGGCCTGGCCGTGACACTGGACTCTGATTGGTCAGGAGGTGTTGATCGATTCCTACATCAGCTCTGATAGTGGTGCACCTACACATCACATCAGAAGGATTTTATACACCAATGGGCTTGTTATAATACGTTGTTGTTTCTATAGCGACATGCTGAAGCTCCAAAAATGTGAAGTGAATGTGAAAGTGAACTATTTGCCTACTGTGCACAACAGTGACCTCTGGGAATTAACAGGAATGTGACCTCTGCATTTATCCCATCTGTGCAGTAAAACACACACACACACACACACACACACACACACACACACACACACACCAGTGAACACTAGGGGGCAGTGAACACACTTGCCTGGAGCGGGGGGCAGCCCTAAATCATGGCACCTAGGGAGCAGTTATCAATGCATGGTGAAGGAGATGTTGATTTTACATGGAAAGAGTCTCCAGTATCACAGTCAGAGGTAACAGACAGACACACTAATGTGGATAGATAGACAGATTGATTGATTGATTATTCGATTGATCGACTGATCCTAGTTACCCCACCAACAGAATCATTAATTACCTCATGGTGGTTAAAGAACCGTTAATTACCCCATGGACAGTTATAGAAGCCATAACTAACCTATATATAATTAGTATAGTATCAGGATTCCATGGGACTTCATCATCCCATGGATTCCATCATCACACATAGTGTTCACCTCCAGACGTCTCTGACAGGTGAACACTATGTGTGATGAGTTCCACCTGTTCATGTCCTGTATTCATTCTGACA
>JAOVVF010000004.1:1171691-1191780 GCA_028565595.1 Duopalatinus emarginatus
TTCTATTAAGAAGAGTATGATTGAGTTGGTTTTGTTCTGCATTTTGCAGTTCTAAAATACTTTTGTAAAGTGAGATAAAAAATTTTAATCGTTTGACAGCCCTAATATATATACCTCATATGTAAATAAATTAATACTATATATAAAACAATTCTTTAGGAAACAAAAAATAGTTAAATTTTTTTGTTTGTTTGTTTTTTTTACTTACTTAATTTCCTACTTATTTACTTTTTACTATTTAATATTGTTTATTTATTTATTTATGTGTCTATTTATTTTAATGAGATTGTTTGTATCTTTATAAAATATATATCTATCTATTTATCTATCTGTCTAAACGCTGCTGCAAACCAACAAATCCAAAGGACTGGCCTGGACAATTCCTCAGATCAACCATGAGCTGTGTTTGGACCTGATTTTTTATCGGTT
This sequence comes from Duopalatinus emarginatus, assembly GCA_028565595.1. Taxonomy (NCBI): domain Eukaryota; kingdom Metazoa; phylum Chordata; class Actinopteri; order Siluriformes; family Pimelodidae; genus Duopalatinus; species Duopalatinus emarginatus. The sequence continues at coordinate 1,172,121 of JAOVVF010000004.1, forward strand.
CCCCATTAGAACTTCAGTTCCTGATTGCAATCAGCAATCTCACCTGTGTGGTTTGATCCTGTCCTATACAGTCTGTCATTAAATGTATATAGAGACATTATGAAGAGGTGTAGAAGGATGTATCAGAGATCGTACAGTGGAAGTACAGATAGCTTGATTAGCTAATCTGGCACCCATGAGACCAAACTGGAAGATATTCTAATGTTTTTTTAGAGTGGACACAGGTTTAAAAAAAATCCAGATTCAGTCCAAAAGAAGCCTTAAGTTTTTATTAAACTTCAGAATAAAAGCGGCTCAAAGGGATTATTGAGGGATACGACAATGAAGAAGATCCATCAGTGCTCTGTAATCCATCTCTCTCTCTCTCTCTTTCTCTCTCTCTCTCTGGCTGTGTGTGCTCTGAATCTGATGAAGTGGGAAATTCTCCTGACTGATCATATCACTATAGGAGGAATCCTTAGATCAACACCAGACTCCCAAACAAGCCACATATGGGACGCATTTCTACAAATCCCAATAAACTTTCATCTACAGATTAAGGAGGACGGGGTTCTGAGTCAAAGCCGAGGCCCACCAATGAGTTCTGCCGCTCCAGAACTCCGAGGAGGAGACTGGTAACGTAAGAACTGTGAATGATAAACTGAGCGATAAGATCCTAATATCATCGCCACTTCATCTCCACGTAAACCGTGGCACAGAGTTTGGAGTTTCACCAGAGTTCTGCTTTGAAGTGAATTTGTTTCCAAAGTTTTTCATTTAGCAGACGAAACCCAATAGGCGTCGGACACCCGGTTCTGCTCGGGACGTCTCTGATGAAGACGGAACAGGGGGATAATGTTGGTACTGGATGAAATTGTGAGCAGTGTGTTGGTTGTGTGGACAGATCTGTTTCTGTTCCTGGGTGTTAAAGCGTATCTGTCCATAAGCACAGCCCTGAACAAAGGGGGCACTGATTATCCCTTCTATCCTCTCCCTCTGTTCGGGTTCTGTTGATTAAATTAAAGATCAGTACAACCACCGGCTCTTTCGTCCTCGTTCGGCGTTTAATTCGATCAGAAAATCTGCTGACGCGAACCGTCCCTCATGTGAAACCAATTTCGCCACGCAGAATAATCTGAAGCGTTTCAAGAGGTTCATTCTCACCCAGCTTTACTTTAGACAGACGCTCGGCACGTCCGCCCGGGGAGTCACGGGGTCAGAGATCTGAAACGACAAGGCAGGACACCAGGCAGTGAACCACCAACACTACAGCCACACACTTAGAGCGGAATAAACAAGTCAGACGTGTGTGTGTGTGTGTGTGTGTGAGAGACTTCACACAATAAGGATTACAGAAATACTCACCCACCATCTGGCAACCAGAGTCACGTGAATGCAATAACTATCTCATCTCACGAAATTTGCTGCTGTGACCTCCTCCTCCTCCTCCTCCTCCTCCTTCTCCGCGACCGCCATCTTTTCCTCTTTCTTCTCCTCCTCCTCTTCCGCCACCATCTTTTCCTCCTCCTCCTCCTCCTCCTCTTCCACCGCCATCTTTTCCTCCTCCTTCTCCTCTCCTCTTCCTCTTCCTCTTCCTCTTCCTCCTCCTCTTCCTCCGCCATGTTTTCCTCTTTCTCCTCCTTTTCCATCTTCTCCTCCTTCTTCTACTTCTCCTTCTCCTGCTCGTTCTCCTCCTCTTCATTCATCTTCATCTCCTCTACTTTCTTCATTTCCTCCTCCTTCTTCTTCTTATGCTTCTTCTCCTCCTCCACCATTTTTTGTGTTTCTCCTCCTCCTCCTCCTCCTCCTCCTTCTCATTCTCCTTCTTCTTCTATGTCTTGTTCTCCTTCTCATTCTCCTCCTCCTTATTCATCTTCTCCTTCTTCTCCTCTTGCTTCTTCTTCTTTTCCTCTCCCTCCTTCTTTTCCTCCTTCTGCTGCTTTTCTTGCTGATTCTCCTTCTCCAAAATGATTTGTCGGTGCAGCTACACATGAGCTCAATCAATGATGTCACAAGATAAATGTTACTATCAGACTAAAGCTGTGTACCAATTCTGGGGCTGCATCCTTCAGAGGCTGCAACTGAAGATCGACTGCACCATAGCGGTTTTATTTAAAAGGTTCCTTCAAATACAGCCCAATAACTTGCACCCTTCTTTTTAATGCCAACAAAGAGTTCAATGAGTGGATCCTTCTCCAGCCATCATATCCTGAGAGTCACTGCATGCAGTGAGCAATTAAGGAGGCATCATTGGAGTGGCATCATCTGTAGTAACAGCTCCTTTACAGAGTCTTCAGGATTCTCCACTGATAATAGATAATAGATAATTTTCTATACAGAGACATCTATTCAACAGTTAAGGAAGGAGTCTTCAGTGTCAGAGGTAAAGCTTTAAATTCAGGACAGAGGACACGTCCTCAGTTTCTCTGTAACTTCAATAGAGAGAAGAACGAAAGATGTCAGTGAGGGAATGACTGTTTATAGCTGCTATAACTTAAGTCAGAACTGGTTACATTAAACATTCACTGTAACAATAAACGAATAAAAATATATGACGTCAATCAGCCAGTCATTCTCTTATTCGCTTTGTCTGTCAGGATTGTGGTTTGTCCAGAGCCCACCTGGAATGATTGGGTACGAGGCAAGAATACCCACCAGCCAGGGCACCAATCCGTCACATGGTACCACACACACATTCACACACACACTCACACCGAGGGCAATTTGGCACATTCAGTTGCCTACCATGTGTTTTTCAGGCAGTGGGAAGAAACCCACATGGAGAACACACCAAACTCCTCACAGACCGAGAACACAGTGAGGACCGAACCCACAGCTCCAGATCTCTCCAGCAGTGAAGGACACACATTAAGTTCAGTGCCACCATGTTGCTGGCAAAAAAAGGGATATACACATCAGGTTGGGATGTTCATCGCGCCACCAAAATGTAGATTATTGTCCTAACACAGAACCACACACACACACACACATTATGTCTAAGTCATTAGCTACTTGACACAGATCATTTGTAAAGAATTAAAATGCTAAAAAATTTCAGACGCGAGAGACATTTGTCTAACACACAACACCACTTCGACATAAATAGAGATCAGACAGTTACGACTACACAAAAACACTCACGTCCGAGTGTAGACTGTGGGGTGTGAACTGTGCAACCCAGCAGAAATTACACAATTAGACTCTAAATTACACAGCGGCCCTGCAAACATTTTGATTGCCTCGTCAACTGACCTTAAATAAGCACTAGAAGGGGTCTAATTGTCTTGTAAACAAATGTTGAAGGGTAACACACAAACACACACACACACAAATGCCCAGACACACACAAACACACACACACACACAGAGAGAGAGAGGTTTGTCTTGCTATTCTTGTGAGGACCTTCCAGTGACATTATTGTTAATGCAGCTAATTTAATGCTAAACCTGAACTTAACCGTAACCATGGGAATGATAAGCAAATGTTCTGCCTCTGTTGCCATGGGGACCAGCCAAGTGTAAGATATTTCTGTTCTTGTGTAGATTTTGGTCTCCACCAAGCCCACACACACTCACACACACTCACACACACACACAAACAAACACACACACACACACACACACACACACAAACACACACACACACACACGCTGACATGAGCAAACAGTTATTGCACCACATGGCTGCAGTACCACGCACGCCATCTGAGCGACTCCAAATAATCAGAGTGCTGAAATGAGATGAAACCCGGAGTTGAAGATGAAGCATGAATGACGGTGTGTGTTTGAGACTCAGGCGTAGGCACCGAGCAGCGAGCCAGGACGTGGCAGGGCCTGCGCTTCATCCCACCGTTCTAATGGACCTGGAGTTTGTTTGAAGGGTAATTACTGGTGTTTATTTCCAGGGAAGTGTTGCTCGCAGGCCAAGAGGAGATGTGTGTGATGTTAAGCATGTCGAGTGCTGATGGAGAGCAGGGTTCTCGCCATGGGCCGTCCCTCCAGCGGCTAACTACACACTGTTAAAATAAGAGATGATAAAAAAATAAGGCCGCGTTTTAATTCAGAGTAATGTGATGCGTTCATGACACGGAAGTGCGCTGTTTGTCTTCCTGATTTCTCCCAACATGACCACAATCCGACAACAGATCCGATTGTGTGTGTTGGGTTACGCTAAATTAAAGTTTTCAAAAGATAGAAACCCGCAGGCTTGGCCACGGGGCCCGGAGATGAAATAGCGGACTGTCTGTTCCGTGCTGACGGTCGTCCTGCTCTGCTCCGGATCTGTAAATGTTGTTTTGGCAAAACACAAAAAGTCGAGAGTGAATGTACCAGAAGAAGGAGCTTCACTGATGGACGCTGTGATTAAAGGTCACAGCCCAAGCAGAGGAAGAGTTCTGGACAGTCACAGGGGTTCACAATGACATCCATTGATCCAGATGAGGACAGCAGTGGAAAACACACACACACACACACACACACACACACACAAGCTTTAAATTATCTCCAGATCACAATTTCACAACATCACAGCTTTACACCACATTCATCCAACTTTATTCTACATTATTTTTTTAATTTACGTTGTTTTGTCACACAGTTGCATGTCAACATGTACACAAACACTCAGACAATTAAAAGATTATTTAATTTACTTTACACATTTAATTTAGTTTCATTTAAATTTTTCATTTTCCATTTATTATTTCCTGTGTGCTTTTCCCATTTCCACTTCCATATTCCAGTCCCATTTTCCATTCTTTTCCCATTTTTCATTTCTTTTTCCCAGTTACATTTGCATTTCCCATGTCCTCTTATTTCTCTTTATTTAACACTTTAGGTATCTATCTATCTATCTATCTGTCTGTCTGTCTGTCTGTCTGTCTATCTATCTATTCCCCATTTCAATTTCTACTTCTATTTTCTTTTCTAATTTCCTTTAACTAGTTCCATTTCTATTTCCTTTTCCACTTTAGGTTCCATACCCAGTGTCAATTTCACATTTCCTTTTCTATTTCCATTTTCCATTTCCATGCCTATTTGAATTTTGAAGTCCAGTTTCATTTTTATTTCCTTTTCCAATTTTCCATTTTTCCCATTTACACAACCTATTTCTCTTTTCCATTTCCCATGTCCAGTTTTTTTTTTTATTTAAATTTTCCATTTCATTTCCATTCCCATTTACCTATTACCTAAACCTATTTGTCTCTCCCATTTCTCCTGTTCATCCTGTATCAGAAGGATGCAGTAATTCTTGATTTTATTTGTTCTCAGAAAACTGTAGATAAGAATGAAAAGTTATTTACATTCTCTCACTGTCATGTTGTGTGTTGTATGTTGTGTTGCATCTAAACAACACACTACATCATCCACACAAATTTAATAAAAGATAAACCCATAGATAATACATGGTGCAGTTATTGCTCCTTAAAATTTGAACTTCTTTAACATCTAAGGAGCTCCTGATGGGTTTTTAAATATATTTATACACAACATTGTTGATTTCATTCTTCGGAGAGAAAATTTACCGGACTGGTTTATGATTCTACAGTTACACAGGTGGGTGATGATGTGAAAAAAAGATTTCCATCACACACTTAAACCAGGTTTATAGTCTGAAACCAAACAGCGGATCAGATGCAATTTTTTCGAAAGCAGGATTTATGAAAACATACGGAAAAATTAAGTGTACAAGAAGACCAGATTAAAAAATAATAAAATAAATCGTAGGAAAAATATATTCAAATAAATAAAATGAATAAACCTTTTTCCTTTTTACAAATACATAACAGCAGGATTACATAAATCTGGATTAATTATTAATTTAATTATTATTAATAATAATTTCGTTTAAGATCTATGAGTAAAACAGTATGTTCAATGATTTGCAATAATTAGGTAATTTTTTTAAAAAGATGTTTTTTACTCCAGATTTTAAAGACGATTATAAATAAGATCAATATGAATGACATAATTTTACACAATGTTGAAATGTTATTATATAAATATATATAATGTTATAGTATTTATAAGCTCTACATAAATCCACGGCTGATGTTTCTGAGAGAAATGACAAAAGCGATAACCATAATGAACTACTGTATATTACTTGCTATGATTTTTATTTCCTATGATTTTCATTTGCTGTGATTGTAATGATTCAGACCAGACATCTAAGACCCCAAATAAAAACAAGTCACAGGCGTTATTTTCAATAAAAGTGCTGCTCCAACACAACAACAGATATGATTTTGCCACACATATATATTTGGATCATTAAAGTGCCATGCTCAATAAACTTTCTCTATTATTAAACACATGTGGGCATGTACTGGAGGGGGGTGGGGGGGGGGTGTTCAGCTGACATTTCAATACGTTTTCAATAGACAGAAAGTTCATGGCGCACTGGAGCCACGTGCACTGTTCTGAGAACAAGCACACTAGGATGGTGGTTGGTTTTTATAAGGAGTCTGTTAGACTGAGTTTGGGGACACTCCTGCTCTGAAATAAAAGACACAGGAATTGGGTTTGTGGCCAAAAGAAGATTCACACACCCCCAGAAAACATGTCAGTGGAAAGAAAGGCCACGTCCTTCTGTCTTTATTTACTGAGTTACCAGCGTTTTCTAGTCCAGCAGGGTTCCAGGCATAGAACCATGTGGAATCCCACACATCCAGGCATCCGGGCTGAACTCATGTCTCTACTGGTGACTATGAACTCTGGGAAAAAATAAAAGATGGCATATGTCTCTGTGTGGCTGACATCCATTAATGCATCGTCATCATCACATTCTTCTTCATACTATTATTGTCATTATAAGCATTTATTTTGATAATGAGCCACAGTGCTGTTAAGGTCTGGATTCTGATTGGTTTAAATCACAGAGTTACATCATCATTCTAAAGTTTTTATTTTCTATTTCAATTTCCCAATTTCCTATTTCTATTTCCACCCTAATTTGCTATTTTCTTATTTCGATGTTCCGGTTTCCACTGCTATTTTTCAAATTTCCATTTCCCATTTGATATTTCCATTTCCATTTAATTTCATCTCCAACTTCCTGTTCAATTTCCCCATTTCCATTTCCCACTTCCACTATTTCCATTTCTATTTTTCCAAATTCCATTTCTCATTTTCCACTTTCTTTTTAATTTCCTATTTCCATTTCTATTTTTATTTTCAGTGTATTATTTCCATTCCCTATTGTCATTTCTCTGTTTCCATTCCTATTTCTAAATTTCCATTTCTCATTTCCATTTTCTCATTACACTTTAGGTTCCATTCTCTATATCCTATTTCAATCTAATTTTCTATTTCGGTTTTGGTTAACATGTAATTGTTGACGTGTATATAACATCTGTGAGGTGTGACTTTAAGATTTCTTGATAATCCCTATGTGTAAACCCTAAGTTTCTACTTTCACACTTTCTCCTGAGCATGAGAAAAGAAAAAGTAGAGAATGGAGACAGAGCGACTCGTTATATCTGCTATACAGTAAGTAAGAGCAGGAACTAACTTGTTTAATGGATGTTAATAATAAATGCAGGCTGGATAAAATGTACTAAATGCTGTTCTTTAATGAGCCAGACATTGTTGTCTGTAGAATATTTCTGTGGTTTAAGAGGAATAAATCACTTCAGTGATGTTATGAACTAAAACCACCACATTGTTGATTATTTTCCCAGAACCTCATGACACTGAGTGTTTTGTTTTATTATTCATCAGGAAAATATGGTGTAGATATAACTTTTCATATTCAGTTTGAAAACAGGAAAAGACAAACTACATGTTAACATTTCAACCAAACACCAAAAGCACTTTATAATAGACCAGGCTAGTATTTAATCAAATCTCCAGTATTTCTAACTCCCCTCAACCCTCCAGGTTGTCAGACTAATCATCCTGGAGTGCTCCTTACTTTTCTGCAAACTTTCTTAGAATAATTGTCCATCAGTAGCGTAGGAGGAAAGATTTATATGAGGTGGGGACTGGCTTTGCTGAGAATAATTTGTCCTGACACATGGAGACAGTGATGTATAAACACACAGCCACCTTTTTCCAACTAATTGCCCTTCATATCCAATCAGAGAGAGAGAGAGAGAGAGAGAGAGAGAGAGAGAGAGAGAGAGAGAGAGAGAGATGCATGACGACTGTGGCTGGTTTACATTTTTATGCAGACCCTGTGTGTGTGTGTGTGTGTGTGTGTGTGTGTGTGTGTGTGTGTGTGTAGTGCCATTGCCTTTTTTCTTTTTTCCACGCGCAACACGACCTGCTGTAAAAACACGCACGTGACATCATGTCTGCCTGCCAGTAAGACCAGTACAAACAGCGCCCATGACCCAGTATGGCATCCCAAAGACCACCAGACTCTGTAAACACTGCATCACCACACAACAGCTCCATTTACACGTTCTGGAAGACCGGCTCTCAGGCTCTCAGCTTCCCGTTCGAACTGGGAATTGTGTCACGTGATTCACGTCTTCGGGTTCGTTTGCGATCGAAGAGAAATGAAATGCGCAAAGTTTTATACACTGAAGAGGAAACGTGTGGAGTAACGGGTTATATATCAGTACACGTGCGTCATGAGTTGCACGTGAATCTTTTGATGTTTGAAACTTGCTTGCTATGTTTTAAACCTTTTCACACGTGGACTTGAGTGTTTATGATTGTTTTCATTTTTTTATTTTTTATTTTTTACGTATTAGAGGAAATATGATTTTTACATATTAATTAATTTACTTTTTTTGCGTTTAGTTGTTTTCCACGTTTTTAATGCTATTTATTTCGACAATTTTATTTTTGATTTGATAAATTTTTATTTAAAAAAGATTCGTTGTTTTTCCCCACGTGCGATTTTTTTTTGCACGTGGTCACACAATCATGATGCCGCAAATTGAAATCACGTGACGCCACGTGTTATTATTGTTATTCTCACGTACTAAACACAACCTTACTGTACTAAACTATACCTCCGCTACCAACATGGGAAAATCTAAGGCATGTTTAAGACATGCTTGGCTGTAAAACTTAAAAAATATTTTAACATACATAATTACACTACAGAAATCACAAACTTAAATCAAAAGATCAAAAATAAATATAATACTTTCTGGTCCTGTGTGTGTGTGTGTGTGTGTGTGTGTGTGTGTGTGTGTGTGTGTGTGTGTGAATAATTTGATATGGATATCATTTATATTAAAAGAAAATAAGTTATTAGATCATATAGTATTCTATGTAAATAAAATATCTTTGTTGTTGTTGTTGTTTATTTACTCTTAGTTCTCTCATATCTTGAGCTAGGCCTATATGAGGCCTGAATCTGGGTTCGTGTTGTGTATATTGTATAACCCTGTCAAACTGTCAATACTACTACAATAACACACAGTCTATGTATAAAACACAGATACACACTGAATATACAGGCAAACAAACACTACTGCAGACATCTCCAATCCCCCAGTCCTGAAAAACACCAAGAGTCGAGCTTTAAACCTGGCTTTAATTTAATTACACTGAGCCTCGGGGTCAAAATAATCTAATATACTACACGAGTGCAGTACACGACGAGGAAGTAAAGAAGGTTTAAAACGGCTTTGTGTGTGTGTCCAAACTCAAGTAGACTAGAAAAGGGTCTTTTTAATAAAAAAAAATGCAGCATGTGATTTGTTAATGTTTTAACAGAATCAAGGCAATGAATAATAATAATAATAATAATAATAATAATAATAATAATTATTATTATTATTATTATTATTATTATTATTGTTGTTGTTGTTTTGTTGTTGTTGTTGTCGTTATTATTATTATTTTTAATGTGATAGGAATAAAACACATAATTATATAAATCATTTAAATTTATTAATTATTATAGGGAAAAAAATACTTTATGTTCTTATGAATTGTGAAAGCATTTTCTTTGTTTGTTTGGGGTCGTATATATTTAAAATGTAATTCACAGTGTGATGTAAAACCAAATCTCGATTTCATAGTCATGTCAGATGCTTTACTGATATCACTTTCACACCCATGATTCCCATTCTGACTATACATCACTTCAGGAATTAATAACCTTCATTATCCTATTGCTAATGCATAAAATTTGTGGTTTGTTTTTTTAGCTGTCCTTTATGTGGCTTTATTAAAACAGAGATGGATCAGAGGTGTCTTATTCGCTCATTAACACTGATTAATGCACTTAATCTGCAGCCTGCTTCACCAACCAGATGCTGCCGTGCCACCGTCTCTAATTAAAATGATAAATAATTAGTCATGCATATTCATGTTCCACTGTTTCAGATTTGCCTGTTCAATAGGTATCACAAGAGGTGTAATACTCGACATTTTCTGCATGTGGGGAAAAAATTAATAGGAAACTCTCACAGGCAATTATTATTCTAATGATTCCTAGCTCTTTTCAACTCTAACTGGGGCCGGCCATGGCTGGCAGCATATCCAAGCCTTGAAATTCACTGCTTTTTGTTCATTGCAAAACTAAGTGCACATTCTGTCTTAGCAGTTGCAATTAGCGTAGGCGTTAGATGGAAATATACACTTATTATGCTAAAAGATAGAGTCTGAAAGCATGAAGTTATAATTCAGCTTGTCTGCGAACACAGAGATGACAGGTCTGCGCAAATATGAGTCAGTGCCGTGTGGAATCTAATCGCATGGCTCCTGACATCATGTTTTATTCATCCAGAAGTGTTATTCCAACACTGTCTAAAATGACCTTGGTGTAATTGGGCAGACATTGCGCATTATTACTAAACCCGTGCCTCTTGTATGTTTAACATCAATCCTTGTTCATGATCTTCACCTGAAAGGAACATGCAGGACTTCCACCACCATGTCGGGGGAGAAACTTCTCGGCAAGTCACGTGAAGTAAAGCGTTATTGTGGAAACTGTGCCTTAGGGGTAGGATGTGTATGGTGATATACTGTATGATGGTAAAGAAAATAAAGTTAGTTATAAAATTAATGTTAATCAGATGTGGTGATTAATCTCAGAACGTCTGAATGCACAGAATCAGCTGCAAATTACATATTTATATTAATACACTCATTCTAATATATTTTGGTTTGCATAGCAACAGCTTATTATTAGGGATTATTGAGGACAATACACATAGTCTAAGAGTTATAATACAGGGATATATGTACAGATCAGCCATTAACAGGCTTATCAATGACTCATTAATGACTCATCGATGCCTGGACTCCACAAGAGCTCTGAAGTCACGGTGGTATCAGTTAACAGCAGATTCTTCGGTGAATCTTATGGGATTGGGACGGACAGACTAGGCTTTACCCCATACACATATCAGTGAGGCTTGGGGACCCATGATCCTGTCACTGGTTGAACCATCTTTGGAACCTGGATCATTTTAAGCACTGCATACTGGGAGACACCCCACAAGATAGATAGATAGACAGACAGACAGACAGACAGACAGACAGACAGACAGATAGATAGATAGATAGATAGATTCAATTGTATTGTCATTGCTCAGTACAAGTACAAGGCACTTACAAATTGCACTTAGCATCTACCAGAAGTGCAAATAGTAGCAATGTGCAAAGTCAAAGACTGAAAATATATATATAAAAAAACAAACTGCAATTATAAACAGAGTGCAAATTGTAGAAAGTATTGTGCATTTACGGATGGAGTGCAAGTGGTAGCACAGTGCAGTTATGACAGGGTGTGATAAATAGATGTGATAAAAAGGAAATGTGGATATAAATGGAGTCTATAGATTTAAATGAATACAGAATAAATACAGCGGTTAAATATGATAAAATATTTACAATGTCCAGTAAACAGTCAGTGTATTATATTAGATTCATTTGGTGTGTGTAATGTGGGCAGTAGTTGTCCTGATGTAGTACAGTGTAGCAGATAGTTATGAGTGTATTGAGGAGTTCAGTAGTGTAAAAACAGATGATGGGAAGAAGCTGTTCCTGAGCTGAATGGTTCTGGCATGGGTTCTCCTGTATCTCCTCCCAGAGGGCAGGAGGTTATACAGGGTGTGGCTTAGGTGAGAAGTGTCCCTGATGATGCTGAGTGCTCTTCGAAAACAGCTGGTGGTGAAGGTCGGTGATGGAAGGTAATTGTACGACTATGATGCGCTGAGCCGTCTTGGCCACCTTGGCCACCAAGACCTTCCTTCCAGCCACAGGGGAGCTTTCATACCACACTGTCACACAGTATGTCAGAAAGCTCTCAATGGTGCGAAAGTAAAAGTTTGTGGGGGTAAGTATAATCTGCTTATGATTATCATTGTTGTGTCGGCCACTGGACTCTAGGGACTGGGTGGTCATTTGGAACAGTGATGCTGCACTGCAGTCGTATCAAGCAGTGCAGCTTGGAAACTCTGACCCTCTTTGTGCTCCATAAGGGTAATAAATGACTTTCTATGTTGTTTGCATGTGCTTGAGTTCAGTCTGTTGGCTGTTTTGTTCTCTGGTCAATAAACAGTTGCCATATCTTGAGCCAGCCTCACCAACACCACATTGGTGTCAGAAGTGGGATCGGTAGGCAGAGCTATGTGAAATTAAGCAGAGTATCCAAACACTTATATACGTGACAAAGGAAGATGGTGAAGATCGGGAGACAAGTCAGCGGGCAGCCTGGTGGTTCTAAAGGCTAGCTTTACCAAATACATGCTAGAACTTTACCAATGTCTGCCTGCTACACACCAGCTGGTGCAGAACCAATAGAGGGAAGCCAGAATGGATCAGAATGACCATATGATTCATGCTGCCACTTGCACCAACAGTACAGCTAGGTAAGGAGATTTGGCTTTGGATTGGATGACACATGGTGGTGTTCTACAAGGACTATGTTGCCCCATATCGAGAGCAGGACTTTGAAATGCAGTAGAGAAGGAATCATTAGAGACAGATATTGTGAATGTAATGTCAGGTCAATGCCAAGGATGTCAAGGAGTCAGGCCGATGTGAAGGATGCATCCTTTCAAATCATCGACCTCTTTCAGACTCGAGACCTCTGGGCTATTGAAAATACTAGAGTTAGATATAATTAAGAAAGAAAAATGACAAAATAAACCAAATAAACCAAAATAAATCAAACTCTTTGGGGGATTAAATATTAGCGAGACACAGGAGCCTTGAAAACGCTGTACTGTAAAACATAATATAGATTCACAAGCAGAACCAGATTCCGTCAGGTAGTCCACAGTGACTTGTCGAAATATTAGGACAAAAATATTAAAACAAAATTTTGACAAGCTCACAGATATATTCAAGTCAAGCACTTTGATTGAATTCTACACTTTTCTCTTAAGTGAGTCGTACCACAATCTCAACAAACATGCGCTGAATATGACAACCGTTTTTGGGAGCACCTACATCTGTGAGCAGACTTTTTCATGGTTGAAAGACCTCAAATCTCCAACCAGATTCAGACTCACTCACCAACACTTACATCACCTATTACCACTGGCAGTAACAAACATGAAACCTGAAGTTTACTCTCTTGTCAGCCAAAAGCAGGCTCAGAGCTCACACTGATTTAAGTATGAGGCAGTAAAAAGGCAATTATAAAAAATAAATTGCATGTCTGCATGATCACTATATATATTTTATTTTTAGCTGCACTCCAGCTCCCCGAAAGACTGAGAAACCCTGAGCTGGCTCTTTGGTTACAACAGTTTATGGATCCATGAGTTAGATTGTTTTTGTATTTATTTATTTATTTTTTTTCCTGGTGTCCAGTACTGATTTTTTAGACAAAAATGCTGCTAGTGAAGCAAAACACAGAGTGATGAAGACTGAAAGTGAGTGACACTGGCACTAATCCCAGCCTCAGACCGTCTGTCCATCACTCGGCGCATCTCGTACCTTTACCAGCTGCAGAATCTGATTGGCTACCTGCACTCTGGAATAAACACACTTTTTAAGACTGAAAACAAAAGCTGTCAAATAAGACTGTATCTATTAATAACGTCTGCTATACAAATAATACTGGCTACTGATTGGCTGCTGAGACTTCTGTTCAGCATAGTGGCTTAATGCAAGTCTTCTGCAAGTCTCACTTCACATCAACTTGAATCCATCATATCAGTTTCTTATACAGACACATTTTTGTGTACGCTATCAGAGACAACGGCCAGACAAAATATTAACCTTGTGTCTCATTTAGGCGGATAGACGTCTGGCCTAGTATGATTAAAGAAGCGACTGGAAGCGTTGCAAAGATGGCTGCCGAGTGGACGGACGTTAGCAAAAGGATTAGTTGACACATATGGCCTCTTCTTCGCTGTGTTTAGTAATTAAAAGTATTTTAAGCTTTACATGAATCTGGCTTGTTAGACACAATCACATCACATCACATCACATGGACAGAAAACAACCATTAGAACTGTCCATGCGAACTGAGTTGTAATAATGTGTCATTTTTAGGACATAGCACCTGCTTGATCATGTGACAGAGTACATGCTACGTGGGAAAAATAAATGTCAAACTCATTTTTGCCATTAGACATGACGAAAACTTCGTATCGAAGCTTGACTCCCCATGTGCGTGTTGCAGTAATTAATATAAATATGGCAGTTGTTATGACAGTTAGTCACTGGCCACTGGATGGAAACCATGATGAGTCAAGACAGCCGCTTCAAAAAAGCTTGCCGACTAAAATTCCTCTAAACATTCTCCATTGTACACCGAAGTGGCAGAAAAAAAACTGGTACAGATTGGTGGTGGCTCAATGACGGTATGTGGTTTGTTTAGCTGAAGTTTAATGGGACCCCTGGTACACCTACAAACGTCTCTGACAGGTGAACACTATGTATGTCTCCTTTCTGATGAGTGACACCAGTTCATAATGTCCTGCATTCATTCTGATGGGTTTGACCTCTTCTAACAGGACAATGATCCACCACACATGTCTAGAGACACCAGATTATGATTAGAGGAACACTCATCTGAGTTTGGGGTGTCGTCATTCATACCTAAGTCACCAGATCTCAATGAAAGCATCTGGGATGCCATGCAATGTGGTGTGGAATACAGAAATTTTACACTTCATTGTCTACAGAATATTTCCGCAAGCTTGTGGAGTGCATGCCCAATGGGGGACCACTGGGACCAAGTATTACACTGGCATACCAGATTTTTTTTTTTTTTTTTTCTGGAACTTCAATATATATAGTTAAATACCAGATATGACAGACAGACAGTTGAATGTGGCATATTTATTAATTGTGTGTTAAATAAGTAAGCAAATAAATAAATAAATAAATACATTTTTAAAATAACTATAATAAATTGTAATTATAATTATAAATAAATAATAACAAAATAAAAAAAAAACATAATAAATAATTATAAAATATTTAAGTCATTAAAATAAAATCATGAGCATCCTTTTTTTTAATAAAAAAAATATGATGTATAAAATCTGATTAATAAATTATTTGTTTTCTTCACTGTCTTTTTTTAACCTAATGACATTAATTGTGTATGTGTTTGTATCCATAGAGTTAAATACCTATTCTGGCAGACATAACTAATCAAGCATGATATGCATACATATGTACATTACCATGACTTTTTAACTATAATGGTGACCTATTGTTCAGATAGGATTCAGGAATAGCTGCGAGCACAGCATTATAAGATGCTTAAGAAAAATATATTCTTAAGCCTCCTCTTCAGTTGGCTGTGCTCTGTTTACACAGACGGCCTTTTTTACTCCCTGTTTAAACTAGCGATCCTCTCTATCAATGATGTGCACATTTTTATACTGTAACTGTGCAGTCCTGGCCTGGCTTCTTACAAATGGCATGATCACAGCCATTCCTCAATCCTTAATGAACAGCACATGTGATTGTTGAACATAATGGACACAGTAATTTGCATATGGAACTGATTACCAGTTCCATTATGCAAATAAGCTGTATATAAGATTGGCGAAACATACAACCAGCTGAGACTGAAGTCACCTGGATGAGTGACAAAAGGTTCCATACTGAACTGATTTAACTTAAACTTCTGTGGTCATTTCACCACTTAGCCCCCAGACTGACTTACTCATCTTGCTTTAGTGTGAATGAGAATCAACAGATTCTTCACATCAAACAATGACTAATAAACACATTAAGACATATAAAAGAGCTCCCGGTTGCCGGTGCCAGTATTTGTCTCTCTATGTTTACACATGACTGATGACATGTCAGATCCCTGTGGACGTATCTGTTAGTATTGGTCAGAGTTTCTGTGAATTACCAAGTCTTTAACCTCTTTTCATTATTTAGCTGAGTTCTCTTCCATCCAATAACTAAGAACCACCAGTTTGTTCCTAAAAACCCATCATGAATTTCACCGATGGTTGTTAAAAATCCACATAAAACCGGTACAGCTCTGGGGACTTTTCTATAAAGTGCTGCCATTATCGTGTCTCGGAGAAAATTTGTGCTAGAGTGGCTTAAATCTGAGGAAGTAGGGATGGGATTTAAATGCAAAATGTTTCATATCCTGGATTTCAGATAGATTGCTGAGAAAAAAAAAAACTATTTTCATCACAGCACGGTGCAATTGTGAAAATTTAATACATCATAGCAGGAAAATAGGAAATATTCTTTTTACATCTTTACACTCATGATATGCATATTGGAGTGGGACAGTGCCTTACAACAATCTTACAACATGACCTAACTTTGATACACTAGCAAATTGACACTGCATATGTTTTAACTCTCTTTTTTTTTTTTTTTTTTTGTTCGGTCGGCTTCCATCTGAGGAGGGAGACGGCCAACACATGCTTCCTCCTAGATACACTAAGCATATTATTACTAGCCAAAGTGCTATTTGCCCTCTTCTGCATATATGAGCTGACATATGCCTATGATTGGCTAGTGTGTCTTTGACTGACAGGATGGAAAGAGAGTACATCATCCCTCACATCCCATATCTAAATTTTCTCCCTTGTAAAAAATATCAGATTTGTATTTACACCGTTTCTCCATTTCAGCTAAAACACGTCCCTGATACATGTATTTACTCGTAAATTTATAACAATCACATGAGCATGTCAGAGTTTGCATAACGTTGCAGGCTGGCAAGGTCACGATACGCTGATGAGTGCTTTGGCATCGCCGCTGAACACTGGATTTGCAAGAGATGCACCACTCATCAGGATTTAGAGCTCGGGGGAGACACGGCTGCCAGGCAACATGGATCCCTACAGTGTTTGGCCATAACCCATGACTAAGCTGTGTGTATGTGTTTGTGTGTGTGTGTGTGTGTGTGTGTGTGTGTGACTGTGAGGCCAAGAGAGACTCTATGGAAAAAATAAAGGGAAGGGTGAAAGAGAGCAAGAGTGTGCGTGATTGTGTTCATGTGGAGGAACAGGTGTGTGGGTGGGGGGGGTGAGGGGGTGGTGTGTGGGAGTGTATGTGATCACAAGGTCATTAATCATCGCATTTTATATACTGCACTCTCATTGAGGAAAATCTCTCAATCCTCTCGGCTTTGGGATTAATCCATATGAAATTTCTATTTTTAAGATACTTCTAGTATCTGATATGCTGGGACACAAATAATAATAATAATAATAATAATAATAATAATAGATTTTATTAGCAGTATTAATATCATTATTATTATTAATAATAATAATAGTAAGAACAATGATGATAATGATTGATGATGATGATTGAATATTATTATTATTATTATTATTATTATTATTATGACGAAATAAATCTTTATTTTCCGCTTTGTTTATTTATTTTAGATTCAGCAATACACTATTTTTTTTTTTTTACTTATTATATTTTATGATAAATAATGCTGTCACATATTAGTGGTTTTATTGTATATAAGTGCCTAGAATAGTTAATGACGCCATTCTTCATTGTTCGTTATAAACTTCAGCCTATAGTAACACTATATGTGTATAGTAACACTATACTGCATGTACACTTAAAATAATCATCATTTTCTAAAAAATCCCTTTCTCCGGTCGACCACCCATGTTGCAGAAATGTCCTTCTGTCAAAATAATGGAGATGACTAGCACCACATTTGACAAAATCTTGTAAACCAGGAATAATAGAAATGTTTAACTTGATCTAATTGGACTCATTTTTTTTAAAAACGACTCCCAGGAAAAAAGTTTCTACTCAGACAGCACTTATTGTCCAGGCCAGTTTAGTTCAGCTGACCTTAATATAGCTGCATATTAATAAACCAGACACAATACCCCTATTGTACATTAGCCGGTCTCATTAGCGCAGACATCCAGAGATGAACCCAGTTCATTGCAGATGTGAAGCTATTATTTATAATATAGAAATAAGTCCAGTATTTGCAACTCCGAGCCAGAGGCTCACTTCTTAAAACAGCAGCCAGACGTCTCTTATCAAAAATTTAATACGCTTCTTTTTTCGAGATTTGAAATGATCCTTTGAATCTGTTTCATTAGCGGCTGAATTAAAGAACACTTAATAAGACTGTGGAATCTCTGATTTAATCCACAACACACATTTTAAAGAGCCGCGTTCATGTGTAGAGAGATTAAGAGTAGTCTCATACGCCTGCCTAATTCCATTCCATTTTGTTTGTATAGCAGTTTAACATGAGACATTGTGGTAAAGCAGATTTGCAGGAATCCAGACTGAGATTTCGCTCTTTAATCGTCGACAAAAGACTCAGCAGGGAAGCCGTCCTCCTCTGGGTGACAGTAGAACGGTGGGAATCGTTACAGGATACACGTTAAGAAGATTAAAGACAACCAGTACAACCAGTGAGTGTATGTTCAGAATGAGCAGATTGTGAATAAGAGTCCAGGGACGGTCTTTATGATTACAGCAGTTGTTATGTACAAAGCTAAAGTACCCATGTGAAGAAAGGGTAAGACTCCGGTGTTCTGGGACCATCTAGAGCAGCAGGAAGTGAGGAACAAGTGCAAAGTAGGCACACAGGAGTAGTAGAGGAGCGTCATGATCTGGCACTGAATACAAATGTAGTATAAAAGCTCTTAAATTCACAATTCTTATTACTAGGTCTTATTATTTTAGGTCTAGGTCATATTATTATAGTTCCAAGTCTTAATATTAGGTCTTATTATTATAGGTCTAAATCCTTATTATTGGGTCTAATAATTATAGGGCTAAGTCGTATTATTATAGATCCAAGTCTTAATTATTAAGTCTTATTATTCGGTCGTATTATTATAGGTCTAAGTCTCAGTTATGAAGTCTTATTATTACAAGGCTAAGTCTTATTATTAGGTCTTAATGTCATATGTCAACGTCTTATTGTTATAGGTCCAAGTCTTTCTATTAGGTTTTACTGTTCTGGGTCTAAGACTTATATTATTATTATTATTATTATTATTATTATGAGACTTATTATATTAGGTCTATGGCATACTTTTCAGTCTTATAATAATAATAATAATAATAAAATCATTATCATCATATTTAATAATAAAGACATAGACATATATTATTATTATTATTATTATTATTATTATTATTATTATTATATGTCTAGGTCTTATTATTATAGGTCCATGTCTTAATAATAATAATAATAATAATAATAATAATAATAATAATAATAATAATAATAATAATAATAAGACATGGACCTATAATAATAAGACCTAGACATATAATAATAATAATAATAATAATAATAATAATAATAATAACA
>JAOVVF010000004.1:1191880-1236832 GCA_028565595.1 Duopalatinus emarginatus
AATACTGCACACTAAATACTGCACACTCAATACTGCACTATCAATACTGCACACTTAATACTGCACTATTAAAACTGCATTATCAATACTGCACACTCAATACTGCACTATCAATACTGCACACTTAATACTGCACTATTAATACTGCACTATCAATACTGCACACTCAATACTGCACTATCAATACTGCACACGTAATACTGCACTATTAATACTGCACTATCAATACTGCACACTCAATACTGCACACTCAATACTGCACATTTAATACTGCACTATTAATACTGCATTATCAATACTGCACACTCAATACTGCACTATCAATACTGCACACTTAATACTGCACTATTAATACTGCACACTCAATACTGCACTATCAATACTGCACACTTAATACTGCACTATTAATACTGCACTATCAATACTGCACACTCAATACTGCACTATCAATACTACACACGTAATACTGCACTATTAATACTGCACACTCAATACTGCAGATTAGTTTGACAATAAAGATTAAAGGAGTACTTTCTCAATTACTCATTCTTACACATTATCTAAGCTGCTGATCCTACATGATGGTCATGATGCTGGAGCTTATCCAAGCACTCGTTAGGAAAAAGACAGTAAAACACCTTGGATCCACACAGAAGAAGGGCAGATACACAGACACATTCACATGTTCACACACACACATACACATAGAAGCAATTTAGAAACTCCAATTTAACTTTGGACTGTGGAAGGAAATCAGAGCCCCTAGAAAAAAAACCCACACAGACATGGAGAGAACATGTGATCTCCACACAAAAAAGACCCTGACTGCCCAGTTGGGGAATCAAACCCAGAGCCTTCTTGCTCTGAGTGCACAACACTACCACTACACTATGAGCTACATACTGTACACAATGTACATGTGAATGCTCTTTTGTACTGCAAAAACAAGGAAAAAGATTTAAAATTGATTACACTGATTAAAAGTGTTTTATGCCCCAGGACCAAGCTGCCACTGCTGGGCCCCTAAGCAAGGTCATTAACTTGTTCTGCTTTAGAGTCATTATATCATAGCTAACCCTGATGAAAGTGAACTATTTGCCTACTGTGTTTGCACACAGAGGAATGTGACCTCCGCATTTAACCCATCCGTGCAGTGGAACACACACACACACACCAGTGAGCACACTTGCCCGGAGCGGGGGGCAGCCCCAAACCACAGCACCCAAGGAGCAGTTGAGGGAGTTAGGTGCCTTGCTCAAGGGCACCTCAGTCATGTCTTGCCCTGGGCAAGGCTCGAACCCGGGACCTTGTGACTAAAACCCATCAAATACTTTTCAAGGATCAGCCTTTATTTTAATTAGTTGGCTTTATTCATGCCACAATATTAGGATGTTTTCTAGAAGAAGGAATTACTTAATGACAAACCTTGGGCATGCAAAGGAGAACATGAACAAAATTTTCACTCATGGTTGGGGCCAAAGTCATAACGGGCAAAAACAATACTGGAGTACAAATGGCTATAAGTCAGACAGAATTCCAAGTCAATGCATGTCCATCAGAGTAAAAGTGAAGTGATTGACCTACAGTGCTTGCACACAGAGGAATTTGACCTCTGCATTTAACCCACCCGTGCAGGAAAACATACACACTAGTGAACACACACTAGGAGGCAATGGAAACACTTACCTGAAGCAGGCAGCAGACTATCCACAACACCCAGGGAGCTGTTAGGTGCCTTGCTCAAAGGCATTTCAGTCATGTTTAGTCGGTAAAAGGGATCAAACCAGCAATCTTCCAGTCACTAGACCGGTTCCTTAACCCCAAACTATGACTGCCCCAATTACTTGTACAGCTACACAAGTACAGTAAAACATGTCATAAATCCTTCCGTATGAAAGCGTATGAATCTCAAAGTATACATTTTACAGTAAATAAAAACAGTGAATACAATTTATTGATACATCACGAACTGTCCTTCTTCTTGTTTTTTGACTAGTCTGGGGACAAACTTGTGGGAACTGCACTTGAGGACATTTCATATGTTACTAATAGAGATAATATGTTCAAAAAAAACTGGAGTATTTTCTTTTTTTTTCTTGTGCCCAAAATTATGGGATGTATTCATGTGAAGAATTCTTAGATGGAGAGAAACATATGGACAGACAGGAAGCTGTGGTGAGAAAGATACTGTGTGCTGATAGGCTGGTTTAGAGACCTGAGGAAGTGTGATGAATGGTGTGACATTAGAAAGAGAGTGGAATAAACACTAGATATGGAGAGAAATTGGTTGGATGTGTGTGTGTGTGTGTGTGTGAGAGAGAGTGAGTGAGTGTGTGAGTGTGTGTGTAAGCGTGTGTAACTAACCAGTTCTGTTCTGGAGAAATGGGGTAGAATTCTCAGGAGCATGTCCATATAGAGCTCTCTGTGGTTTCTTAGCTCAAGAGAATATTGACCTAGGACGTGGAGGAACCGCAAGTGATCCTCTTCATTCCAGCCACAATTCCTGACGTGCACACACACATATACACACACACAATAAAACACATCATAATGAAAAACTGAACCTCGTAAAATGCCATCTAGGGGTCCCAGCTGGTTTATACAATCGCACAGGCTGTGAGTTCATCAGCATGGAATTCAAGTCTGTCATGATTTCTAGTAGCAGTAAGTCAAAGGCACAAAGATTTGTGTAGCAGTAATTTTTTCCACTCATCTAAGGGGCGTCATCTGTTCATTAGTTCAGATCTGTTGAGGATGATAGAGCTTTAGTCATTAACTTACTAGTACTAGGACGATTAACGTTAGATATACAGCAGATTCTTAAGTTTGTAGATAACCTAATGTGGATTTACCTGAGATGTCTTTACCAATGAAGTTGTATGTATATGAACTTAATTTATTACAACATTCATAATAAATAAAAAAAACTAAAATTCATTAATTTAAAGCTCATCTAGCTTAATTTACCACATATATGTATATATATATATATATGTCACAGTTTCTATGACAATACACGACAAAATACAATGTACAAAGTTCAAATACTGCAATCAAGGTCCATAATCTAAGCAGCACACAAGCTGTATTTCAGCTGCGCACTTTAGTTAATTAAGAACTTGTGTCTTTTCCTAACAGAATATCTCATTGGATTAATGAGCCTTATGTTTGTTATATCTTAATGTATAAGTTGTATGTACATTGGTAATGTGTACCTGCACAGTATATTTCACTATTAAAAGGAGAAGATCCTTTTGATCAGTTCGAAACTGCGGAGGAACCTCTTAAGGTGCTTTGAGAAACCTTCTCAGTTGTATCCAAATAAAGATCCTCTAGGAACCTTAATTCTAATGGGTTAATTGAGGAACCAGATTTTCTACTGAGGAATCCACAAAAGTTCTTTCACGCAACTCTGTGAGCATTGAGGAACATTTAAGTTCTTGAAGGTGCCCTTAGGAACGTATGAGGTTCTTTAAGGAATTACTAATGTTTACAGTGTGGCTCAATGGTTAAGGCTCTAGGTTAAGCTTTCCTTAATGGTTACCTTAACCTTAATGGTGAAGGTTGGGTGTTTAAGGCGCAGCGTGGCCAAGTTGCCACTGTTGGGCCCTTGAGCAAGACCTCTAACCCTCTCTGTTCCAAAGTCGCTGCATCCTGGCTGACCCCGTGCTCTGACCCTAGCTTCCTAACAAGCTGGGATATGTGTAGAAAATATTACACTGTGCTGTAATGCATATGTGATAAATAAAGACTTCTTGCTAATTCAGTGCGATAAAGCACAGAAGTGAATTCCTAACATCTCAACATACATTAATGGATTTGCTTCCTGTGTAAAATGATGAAATGCAGTATGTGCAGCTGATAAAAATCAACAAACCTAAGCAGTTGGACTGTGAACATTAAAATAGTCACAGGGTATAAAAACAAGTATGTGAGACCTGTCTGTGCAATATAATAAAAAGTATAATGCTATTATACAATGAGAATAAACCAAATATCAGACATTTTTAGCCAAAAGAAGAAGACTATTTCATACCTGAAATTAGTAGACATGCCTAGAAAAACAAGTCACAGTATTTCCACTTATATATGATATGATGTACTGTTCTGCAGTGTATTTGAGGTCCACAGGGAGAATGGAAATATTCTCTCCCTCTATATATAGTACACCAACTAGTGTGGACATCTCAAAGACACAATGACACAAAATCAGACACAATGACACTGCAGGTCTACTGTTACTGTTGCAACTCAGCAATAAACCTAAGCAAGTCGGACAAACAACATGACATGAAATATACGTTCCAATTCTGCTGTCCCTGTTGCAGTTTTATAATGTGGAGTTGCAAGTTGAGAAGAGTTCACATTGAAAAGTTTGCACTGAAAAATATTGTTATTTTGTATAAAATTAAATTAGGTCTAAACGGATTAATATGAGATATGTTATATAACAGGGTGGATGAATCAGTAGTCTGAAAACGCTCTCATAAATATGTTGCTAGTTCAACACATTGTTGATGAGTGTTAAGTTAATATTCACACCACAGTTGGTCAATGACTTGCTAACCTTCTGTTGAGGGTGCAAACAATGATGTGACAGATACTGTATACTAAATATATATATCTGCATAAATGCATTTAACTGGCTAACTAGCTTGCCTTCCTCCACCGGTTCCTTAATCCAACCCTGGCAAACCTTGTCTTCATGCAGCTCGTATTGTACAAAGGGACATTGTCATACAGGAACAGGTTTGGAGGTTCTGTGCTTCCAACTTTGTGGCAACAGTTTGGGGAAAACCCATGTATGGGTGTAATGGTCAGGTGCTTAAATACTTTTGGCCATATAATGTATTTTAAATAATGTCTTAGTTTAAATTTCAAAGCAATCAAAACATAGCATTGGCAGCACACTGGTGCGTGTACCCAAAATTAATATACTTTTTACTTATTTTTTTTTCACTCTGTATTGGTTGCCTTCGTGTTTTTATTACCGCATTTTTGGCTGAGTTGGAACAGTTATACTTCTTGCCAAATTTCAGTTTCTTATTTAAGCTGGTAAACCACCCACTACTTCATGGCTTCAAAACAATACATTACCATACAAAGCCTGTTTTTTTTTCAGTTCTCTCACTAGCTAGTGTTGGATATATGAGCATGATTGTGCCAGATAAACAGGAACAGTGATGAAACGACATCATGACAGTTAAATAACCTGTGTTTCTTGTTCATGAAGATATCAGTCAGTCTGTCAGTCAGTTTTTATTTGATCCACTTAGTCCACCAGGGTCACTGTTTGTCAAGAGCCCACCCAGAATCACTGGGCGCAAGGCAGAAATATCCCCAGGACAGGGTGGCAATCCATCCATACCACATATACACACCCATTCACTCACACACAGGGGCAATTTAGCATATCCAGTTTACCTATCATGTGTTTTTCAGGAGGTGGGAGGAAACTGGAGCACACACCAAACTCCTCACAGACAGATACTGGAGCGAGTCTCGAACCCACAACCCCGGATCCCTGGTGCCATGTAATACACACACTACCTGTGGCGCCACCGCGCCGCCCGTATAAGGATGTGATGTAATATAAATAGACTATGATACACCATGATTATAGATTACAGTTCTGTTACATTTCTTTTTTTCCCCCATAATTTTACTAGTGTTGCACTTTTCACTGCTCACTCTGCTATTCAAGCCTGACCCCTTTATTATATCATCTCATCATCCAACAGAGTTTGCTCACAAATCATATCCATTATCAGTTTAATGTATTTTAAACACCCACCACCTGGTAAATGCACTTAAACCGTTGGCAGCACCAGGTAGGTTTTTCATAACAATTCAATATCAACTTTTTAATAAAAACTCCAGGATTTGACATGCCGCAATATACCCTGTAGTCATTTCCATTCAGGGCTGATCAAATTCAATACTTCACAGCCACTTATCCTAAGCTGGAATTATACATGCATTCGGATATCCCACTTCGCTCTGCCTCAGCACCAAAAGCTTAACTACAGCCAGGATGCATCATAGACAGTGAGAAATTAACACACAGTAATGTGTCGGTGTGTCTGTGCTAATTACAGCATGCAGCTGCATTTTCCAAAAAGATAAACCTTCATGACATTGTGAATAACAGAACTGACTTATTAGAATAATGTAATGAGAGTTGCTGTATAATTATAATATTATCCATGTGGATTTCAGAAGTGGAAAGGAACATTTTTGAGCAAGAAGTGAAATTACTCACTTAACACCTAAAGTGGCAAATAAAGCAGTAAAAAAGTTATTTCCAGATCCTACTTGTCTGTCTTTACTATCTTTTCAGATTCTCTACGCCTTACTGAGTTGTCCACTGAGAAATCAATCTGCATGTGTTTGTTTGCTTCTTTGGCATGCATGCAGTGTAACTGTGTGTGTCTTTCTCTATGTCTGTGTCTATGTGTTTTATCAGGCCCAGTAGGGAGTCGCTGCCTGGGGATACTCTGCAGAGGCTGCTCTTTAGACGATGTGATTTGGATGCCATTTGAAAGCCCTCAGAGTTCAGCTAAGCTTTTAATTGGGCTTAATGAGCTAAGGGAGAACTGATACGGTGGTCAGGCACGTTAATTAGCCGGCACTGCGGGGGTAAGCGGGCTCTGCGTCGTTAGGATGACACAGCGGGCAGAATATGACACTATTACATGAAATATAGCAGCTGCCTTATGACTCCTGCAATGTAATAATCACAAAGCGGGATTCATGTGTCATTCTTCTATGTGATATAATGAGTCTGGCGGACAGACGTGACTGCTGCGATCACTTCAGCTCTGTGTGATATACAAATAGAGACCCAAGAAGGCAAGAAGTGTGGCATTTGCGATTTTGAGGAGTCCGGCTATAGTGTGTGCACACTTGCACATAAGCAGTTCTCACAGCAGTCCTATATGCATAAGTGCTATCACTGCTAATAACAAACAGGTTTTAGTTAGCATGTGGTGCATTATGCAAACGTGACCCATTCCTGGGGGTACAGTATTTTCTGCTAGCTTTCATTTGTCGAGTGTAGTATTCCTAGTGGGATGGTGGAATCATGTGCATAACATGGAAAGTTGTTTTTTATTTAAGTGGTTCCTTTGGGTTCACCTCATTTGGATCAAGCTAGAGCAGAATACTGAGCACTGTAGCAAAAGTTGATATCGCCTCAGTGGAAAACACATGGCACTTTGTGCTAAATAAAGATGCTCCGTCATTAATTCTTCGTTCAGCATATGGCATTAATTAATTTTGTCACCAACTAAATCTTTTGGAAAAATTCATATGTTCATATGCTATTTCAAATGTGTTCAAATGTGTTTTCCCATAAAAGCTATTGCCTGGTTTTCTGAGAATTTTGAGTCCTCAAATAACAAAAAAGAAACCTGTCAATATTGATACATACAGTACACTTAAAAAAAAAAAAAAAACAAGTCCAACAAACCGTCCCATTTGCCCAGGCTTTGTCTATCACTGGCAAATAAAATTAAATGCAAATAAGACTCTTATGCACTGTTTAAAGAAAATCAAACTTTTAAAAATTTGTCAACTTATTACAAGCAAACATTTAAGTAAATTTAACTTTTATAGGTATATGTTTTAGGTCTGCCTTAATTTATAAACATTAATGTTTATAAATGTTTACAAATGAAAGTTTATAAATGAATGTAAACAATAATGTTTAATGGAAAATGCTGAAATAACTTAGCAATCATAGTACATTAAAAAAGTTCTGCCTCAGTTAAATCAAATTAAGTTAAATTACAAGTTCACCAAACATAAACTATTACACAACACAGTAATGTTACTTTGCAACAAATGCTGAGGTAACTTAAAAAGCTGTGTCAAGATTGTGGACATAATATTTTAAGCTAAATAGGTCCATTTTTTAAATCTGGTAAAAATAAATAAATAAGCAGGTTGATCATTAGTAGAATATAAAACAGAATGGGCCACAACAAACAATTTTTTTTGTTATAATGCTCTATGTATGTAATGCTTTTGAATGTAGATACCTACTTAGCGTTGAAAAGTGTGGCTTCCAGAATCAAACATTATTTTAAATTATTTTAATGTACCTGGAGGAATGCGTTTTGAAATATGATTTTACATGCCACAGTTTTCTTATAAAATATTTCCAATAATTAACTACTTGTTAAAACTTGTAAGCTAGCTACCCTAGCGTTTGCAAGTCACAGGTCACATTGTCCAGTAGAAACATGTGCAACTGGGACACTGGGAACACTGGGAAACCCCATAGCAAAAAGGGGGGAAAGTTGCCATAATCATGTGCTAACAAAAAGGTTTATGTTCTGGATCATTGAGTTAAATATATAAGTAAGATCAGTAAAACAATATGAACTTTGTGATCATTGCATCTTCAAAAAATATAATTATTAGCTTTTGACTAGGTGGTACAGTGGCTAATACTATCACCTCACAGCCAGAAGGGTTCAATTCCCTAGCTGGATGACAACAGTCTTTTCTATGTGGAGTTTGCCCTCATTACAAGTCCCTCTGGATAAGGGTGTCTGCTAAATGCTGTAAATGTAAATGTAAATGTAAATTTTGCATGTGTTTGCCCTCTCCAGGGAGTTTCCCTGCCTTCTACCTAGTAAATGCTGGTACATACTCCAGCATCCCCCATGACCCAGTAGTAGGATATGTAGTAGAACCATTAACTTATATATACTTATTTATTTTTAGCTAAATAGGGCATTGTATAGTTTTATTTCATATTATTGAACTCAAAACATTCTCTATTTACACTGATGGAATGTAAGGAGACATTGCATTAGTGCATTACTGAAGTGGAAAGTTCAAAACAGTTAAACTCAGGATCCCAAATGACGTACCAGAAAAGCATTTACCCTATCATCAGGAGTCTAGACAAACAAAAGTGTCCATGCTGTCAATGTAGGGAAAATTCCATACTGCATTCACTATTAATTAGTCTATATGGTATATATGAGTTTGGGGGCAGCTGTGGCCTAGTGGTTAGGGAACCGGTCTCGTGACAGAAGGTCGCGGATTCGATCCCCACCCAGGGCAAGACACGACTGAGGTGCCCTTGAGCAAGGTACCTAACTCCCCTAACTGCTCCCCAGGCACCGTGGTTTGGGGCTGCCCCCTGCTCCGGGCAAGTGTGTTCACTGCCCCCTAGTGTTCACTGGTGTGTGAGTTTCACTGCACGGATGGGTTAAATGCGGAGGTCACATTCTTTCTGTGTGCAAAACACAGTAAGGCAAAATAGTTCACTTTCATTTCATTTCATATATGTGGAATAGATGAGCATTAACTGAAAAAGATGTAGTTGAAGAGTATGCGAATGTCTATTATACCAGACCAATATATCAATTGGCTCATCTGTCCTTTTACTGGGGTGAAATACTGATCTTGTGACATATCTTTGCATCCCATTGATGCTAATATACAGATCTATACAAAATGCACTGCGGTTCACAATCAGCTCTTAATTGTATTCATTTGATCCTGGTTATTTTTTTTTTTACATAGTTGTATAGGTTCATTTTATTCAGCTGTCTGTGAACAGTGTTTGATATGACATCAGTGCCTAGACAAGATTCTTGTCCTTGTCAGTGTACCTTCGCAAATCCATGCTTTGAGATTCATCAAGCTGTCTTGAATTCCCAACAGCAAAGTCAAATCCCGACAAAAACTGTCCTGCGTGCTTTAAAGTCACCCAAAACTTTTAAACTGTAAAAGATTTTCTATGAATCTTTTCTATGATTTTTCATATCATTTTTCAAAATCATCTGAATGGACAGATTGTCCAACATCACTGTAGCTGTATACTTATAAGAAACAGCTTCAGTGGCGAAACTGAACTTGTATTGTGGCAGGAAAATGTTATTACATCATAAAATATAGGAGCCAATCACCTTCAAGTTTGCAAATTTAGATAATACACTGACAGTTTACCAAGGGTAGGGTGTTTCTGCTGCAAATTCATAAAATCTGGGTGGTATTATATTTAGATTTTATTTCTATAGCGCTTTTAACAATAGTCATGTAAAAGTGAAAGTAAAACATTTACATTAACATTTACGGCATTTAGCAGACGTCCTTATCCAGAGCGACTTACAAGAGTGCTTAGTTACATTTTTGGAGTATCTAAAACTAGTAAAGGTAAATCAGGATTCTAGAACTCAGACCAGAATCCTACTAGAAAAAAGTCATGTAGTATCAATAATCCAAAACTTTCTACACTAGTCAACCCGCAGAGAGAAGACGACAATAACCAAAATTATCAAACCAGCAACCTTCCATTCACAGAAGCAGTTGCCTAAGCTTGAGGCAAAGCTGCCACTAGACATTGTTCCAAAGTGGCTTTACTGAAATCCACATTAATAAATACTATAATAAGTAACATGATATAAAAGGTAATATGCATGTTTTCATTTTCAGTGCACAGTTTTCTCCATGTGTATTGTGCGTATGTGTGTTTGTGTATCACCTGTCCAGGCCCAGCAACCTGCTACGTGCTGCCTCTAGGCGAACCGAGTATTTGTCTGACATGTTGATGAAGGCCGTGATGATGGATTCTTTGGCCTCGGGGTAAGGGCAATGTGCGGTCAGGATCTCCTCTGGTATCTGCTCCAGAACACCAACGTACTCCTCTAATGCAGCAGCATCCAGACGCTCCTACAACAGTGCAGTAACTACATGTTCAGACAGACAATCAAATCTAAAGTATTAAATAAATATATGCATGGAGAGTCAAAGGTTTTTGAACACCTAGAGTGATTTATTATAATTATAAATATATCATCACATTTGCAGCAATATACCATGTAATATACATGGTCAAAAGTTGCACACTACTATTTTGGATTTAATATTATTATTCAACCTGACATTTATTTTCTGCACAGAGTTTTATTAACATTCGGCTGAGATCTTATTGCTGAAGGGAGAGTCAAACCGCTCCATGAAGCACATCCCGAAGACTTTTAACAGGGTTAAGGTCAGGACTGGAAATGATTCCTCATGCTCCCTGAATCATTCTTTTTATTTATTTTTACCATAATACATAAAATATGAGACCACTTTTAAACTGTTGCTTGAGATTTAACCAAAATGCTACGCATAGGGTTCAAAAAAATTTCACCAGCAATGTACAACTACACATGCATAAAGATTGGGTTTAAAGAAATGTTATAAAGAAATGTTATAAAGAGGTTTTTTCTAATTATTTGGAAGAGAAACACCACAATGAGCAGTAAACAGTAATAAAGTAAAGAACGTCAGGATGAGATGTGACAGAGGAGTGACTACACTTTGCTTTTTTGTTAAATAGTCATCCCTAGTTAGGATGATACGGTTTTATTAGGGAATTAGATGATCAGTTTTAGTGAGTGTCTTGATTTTTTTGGAGGGACTGACTGTCGCACTTACTTCTTCCTTTGTGTTTTTTTATCTCATATATAATAAATTGCTTTCTTTACTGACATACAAACATTTTTGTTTCCCGTTCCTACATTATTATTATTATTATTATTATTATTATTATTATTATTATTATTATTATTGTTATTATTATTATTGTTGTTGTTTTGTTGTTGTTGTTGTTGTTGTTATTATTATTATTATTATTACATGAGTGCGACGTAATAAAACGACTCTAATTCAGCCAAGAATTTCATCCTGCTGGAAAAAAATATCTTCGCTTCTCAGTTATTTTAATAGATGCCGAAGAGTTTAGAAAGCAAACTTGAAGCAGCCGCATAAAGGAAATGTGCTCTATTTAATTTTAATAGAGCGGCGGCTTTGTATAAGCCTGTTTTATGATGTCCCCTATTTCCCTCACGGATATTCTTCCAGATAATGTCCACATCATTTACAGCTGCACTGTATGAGCACAAAATCATCCAAAGTGCTATTACAAATATAATACTAATAAATTAAAAGCCTGTAACAGTTGTTTCTGGCGTTTGGAAAATTAATCAACGCTTAATATAGTAAATGTGCGCGTGTTCGGTTATATTCCATAATTACATCCAATTACAGTCAATCTTCTGGGTCAGAAAAGTCTTTAGGGTGGGTAAAAATATTTTTGTAATTATATCTCAGTTCCTCGGCGGTTGTGGTTGAAGTTGTAATAATTTCACTTCTGCTCTTTATTAAATAAAGTGTTTTTACACGTGCGTTTTTTTCCGTATGAGGTTAAATTCATGGGACCTTTTGCACATTATTCAATATTATTTTTGTATTCACATATAACAGATCTATATTTTATGACTGCTGAGGAGGAAATGATGCTTTAAACTGACAGCCGTTTAGAATGGACATTAAATATCAAGTTTTACAGCTTGGAGTCTTAATGTAATTTTTTTTTTTTCATTGTTTAGGCTTTTTTATTTTGTTTTATTTGTTTTATTATCTAATTAAAGAGTATCAAACAGGAATGTGTTATTTATGGGCGCTGCATGAACACGGTGTAATCAGAGGTAGTTCATAGAGATTGAATTTATTCATGTTTAATTTTAGCTTAACTGTATTTTGTAGATGTAATTATATTTTATGAATAAATATACGTCGGCGTATAGTACTTAAAACGTATAGTATCTTCATCAGTTATGTACATTCACATAGTATATTATCCTACATTACGTAATGCGCCATGCTAAAAGGAATATATGTTATTTTAAAAACTACATTTATATAAGATAATTGTATATAATGTTAATACTACTACTACTACTACTACCACTAATACTACTACTACTACTACTACTACTACTACTACTACTAATAATAATAATAATAATAATAATAATAATAATAACAAAACAACAACAATAATAATGTAGTTGTTATTATTTGTGTTATTGTCATTATTACTATTAAATAAATAAATAGATAGCTATCGAGCTAGCTAGCTAGATACATTGAATAGATACAATATACAAACAAATTGCTGCTACAACAACTACTACTACTCATAATAATAATAATAATAATAATAATAATAATAATAATAATAATAATAATAATAATAATAAGCGCAATACTGGCTGATAGTGTAATAAATATTATTTGGGTTAAATATAATACAAGGTGGTCAAATAAATAAATAAATAAATACTACCAGATCATGATGACGGCTTTATAAACACACATGCAGTTCTCGCACAATCGCTATTGCTTGTGTTTCTAATGCGAAATAAATCACAAGTAGTTTAAAACGTAAAAAAGTGGAAAAAAAATATAAAATAAACTCGAACAAAAAATGGTCTGATGTTTTAACTTGAAAAAATGAAGTCACTTGTCTGCCCTGTAATCCGGTGTTTATTAAAAGTCGGAGACGCGTGAACACATAAGAGGGTTGTCTAAACATTATTGTTGGATTGGAGCGGACTTGACAAAAGATGAAAGGTTATAATAAGAAATTAAATATTGCAGTAAGGAGGAGGAAAAACTCATTAGGAGTGAAGATGAAGGGAAAGTGCGCCATTACGCGCCAAAGCCGAGCCATTTATCACGTGTGTTTTGACACCAGCAGTGTAGTCATTGTTAAAAAGGTGAAGGTTTAAACGTCGTCAAAGTATCACCAGAGTGGAGTGATTGCTCCTCTGGGATTACTGCTTTCAAAAATCACACACAATCTGCTACACTCACGTGTAGAGAAGGTGATTATGAAACAGAAGATTGATCTGAGGGTAAAAGGATTACTCGTGCTTCTACAAGACAAATAAATACACTTCACAACAGTCCAACTAGTCATAACTTTGTGTCCATGTGACTATGCATGCGTGTGTGTGTGTGTGTGTGTGACAGAGTGTGTGCGCGCTTCTCTTCACACTGAGCTATATATTCATATTCTAATTACATTAATGTCATGTGTTAAGTCCTCCCTCCAAATATTTCCAACAAAACTTTTTTCCCCCTCTAAGCAAAAGTCTGACCTCACCCATTCATTTCATCTACATAATAACCGAAGAGAGATCTCTCCACATGTCCGGAGAGCGTCTGGGCAGCGTGGAGCGCAGGAGATCTGGGTTGCATCTTCTCGAAAAGAAAGACGCATTTTTTGTTACTACCGAAACCTTAAGGGGGGCTTTTTAAAGCTGGAAAACATCTAGTAACCAAATCCAGCTGTGTGTGAGTCTGACTTTGCGTGTGCGCGCGCGCGCGCGCGCGTGTGTGTGTGTGTGTGTGTGTATGCGTGTGCGTACGCGAGTGTGTGCGTATGAGGAAGAGGCAGAGAAAGAGAGAAGGAGAGAGAGAAGCTGAGAGGGTCTGCTTCCTTTAGTCTAAGCAAAAGAAAGGAAAGAAAAAAAAGCCGTCTGCTTTCACCCCCCGCCGACGACGCAGTAGCTTTTTTTCAGGAATGAACGCCGAGACGTGCGTTTCATACTGCGACATGACATCCATGGATTCGTATTATAGCGCGTCCGCGGCTCAGGCTAGGGATCAGCAAGCCAGCAACCCGTTCAGGACATTTCCAACCAGCAACGACACTAAATTCAGCCCGACCTTCCTGAGCAGCAGTGTCGGCAGTAAAGGTCAGGCGTACGGAGAGAAGTCTCGGAGCCCATTTCAACAGGAATGCCAGCCACTGGATGGCACCGCTGGAGAGGGCACCTTTAACAAATACCACCTCTTCATGCAGAGATCCTCTTGCAAGACTCCACCAGAAAGCAGCAAGCTGCACCAGGACAGCACAGCCAACGGAGGACTCATCTCCTGTTACAGTGAGTTTCACAGTGATTTAATTTTCCTATTGAATATTATATTACTACAAATATGAGCTACGGTCATAACCAACATTTCTACAGGACAGATTCATATTTTAATGATGAGATCTGCGGAGTCAAATGGAGGACAGGAAACATAAAGGACAATATTCATAATCACATTTAATAATTACAGCCAATTGTCACTCTTGTAATATATTTACAAAATGAACGCGATGGACTTCACGACTTACTTAATAAAACAATCCCACTAATACAATTAGTCCACCAGCAGCCACCAAACCTCGACGCTTATTTAATTTTCGACTGAATTACATTTTTTATTGCGATAAGCTAGGACTCAATCCAATCTGATCATACATCAGATCTGAATCGGACAATTGAATTAACGCGTTTTCAAATGGAATGGCTGAATTTGTCTATTTTTAGACGGTTTGAGGAACCAAGAACACACTGAAGGCCAAACACTCTTCAAGAAGACATTAAAATTCCCATAGTAAAATTTATAATTTTATTTTTAATACAAATAAAAATTTGACTGTCACACAGCGACTATTATTATTATTATTATTATTATTATTATTATGTGACACAATTTATTGCTTGCCCTTGAGGACAATAAAAGAAAAGGGGTTATGGACTCTACAACATCTGGCAGGAAAGAAGCGAACAGAACACACACTTCAGTGCGTCTTAAATATCCTAATGAACGCTGGAACAATGTAACGAAAACAAAAACAAATTAGTGACAGTGCAGAAGGTCGTACTGAGTTTATACTGAATGTGATCTCATAAAAACGCGACATCTTGAGAGCAGGAAGATGCTATAAATACGCCGCTATAAATTTTACTCAAAATTCCCCAAATCGGTCTCCAGCATGTGCGAGCAACTTGCGGATTAGTGACGTCAGGAGGATGAAATGCAGGTAAAGGTCACAAAAGCGTCTCATATAATACAAGAAGAAGAAGAAGAAGAAGAAGCAGAAGAAATGTCGGTGCACATAAACACAAAAAACCCGCTCGATTTAACAATATTATTTAAATTAAATAGACATAAACATGACCAACATTTAACTTTCTAATTCTTATTTAAATGCTAAAAGTGTTCAGTAGGTTATATTAGTGATTAAATGTTTTGTAAACTAATAAAGTCAACTTTAATTCAAGCACATTTAATTTACAGCCTATAAATCAGACCGTGGAGGAGGAGGATCATTACAGACATGACACCGGCTATTAGGACACTTTATTCACACATTACACGCTGAATTGACAGGAAACCTGTACCTAAATTTAAAATTACACATATTAATATTGTATGCAACACTAAAGGTATAAGAGGTAAACAACGCAACAAACTCAACTGTACCTGTGTGTTTTTGTGCATTTAAATATTCAAAAGTCTGCGCATCAGTTCCAGGAATAACATTTTCCATCTGTAACAGAGTCTCGAGTTACAGATTTATCAAACCACACAAGCATCTTCACTTTGACCTTCTAACTGCTCCGAGGTTAATATTCCAGACTGATCACCGTGCACCAGTGTTAAAGTAAGATCCATACAACGTGCTTCAATAAACTACAACAAAAATCTATCAGTGTAGCTGCAGTGTGAGAAACAGAACAGCGAAGTACCAAAGAGTCCTGGCGATCTGAAGAATGAGCGGAGCTTGTTTAGTACCTTTAGTACTAGAATATACGTGACTTTACTTTAGACATCATTTTAAATACCACTGATGTACTATTCTACCTTTATTGTGAAAGCGGAGCACGGATACACCACGTGCACGTTTCGGGTAAAATACAGACACTTGGGGTACTAAGATGATTTTATCCAGCCACGGGTAAAGGAACAGTTTGGTACCTTTTGTTCTCTTTGGATTAAATAATATTTTTTTGTACGAAAACGCGATTTGAAAAAGTTTGGGAAAGGAACGTCGAGTTGTTACTTTAGACGATCGACAACCATAGATTTTAAAATCAAAAAGCAAACCTAAAATCTGTTGATTTAAAAACTTGCAAACAGTTTTAGCTAAAGTTAAAAAGTACCTCTCCAGGTTGCTGGGTTTGTTCCAGTATGTTTTCGACCTTTCATATAAATCCTCGGCTGCTTTTAGTTTTAGTGACGTTTTAAAGTTATAAAACAGACACTAAAGTTACAATCGATGTTCACTAACTACTTCTACACGAGGGACAAGAATAAGGACAGTTTAGTGGCCTTTCCCCTCCAGACAGGGCAGTGCAGACAGTGCACCTTCGTGCTGTGAGACTTTTAGAGAACTCATTCTTTATGTTTAATATTTAATAGTTTATTAGTGACACAGAGTATGAAGAAGAGACACTTAATGAGTGTGGAGCCTGTTTCTGTATTGGTGACACTGAATTTAATTTATTAGAATTTTATTTATGTGATAATTAGTTAGATATTTGCATATGCCGGTTGATCTAATAAATAATCTGAAAACAAAGAAAAGGCCCCACAAAATAATACCACCAACACCACAACCAATAATAATATATAATTAATATTTATATATATAATAATTATGAAATTAATAATTATATATTAAGTATATATATAATATATGGTATAATATATATACACCAGTAATAATAATAATAATAATAATAATAATAATAATAATAATAATAATAACAACAATACAGTGCGCTTTTACAAACCCATCATTCTTCTCTCAGTGAAAGAATTACTGTAACTGTATGACGTAACTATTGACATTCAGGAGATTTATTACTGATCTGTTGCGCAGATGTTATAAAAGCCAACTCTTTTTGCTCCAGACCAATGGGATGGAAGTTATAAACGATAAAAAGTAAACAGCCGTGATCACATTAGACTGCATAACACCGCGTGTTTGGCCTTCTGAAAATCAAATCAAACAAATCGGACTTCCTAAGAAAAGTCGGATTCTTATACATACACCAACTTTAAACAAGCTTTATTTTAAGCGAACCATTCCATGCGACTGGTGGCATTTCAGTGATTTTACTAGTTTAGTAAAATGAGAAATCTCGGATTAATTAAGAAAAGGAATTCTTGTGTTTTTGAGGTCTGGAGAAACCGCAAATAAATACAATAAAATACAGAAAATAATAAAAGAAAAACAAAGAACAGTGCCAAACCTAATAGCTTATAAATAGCTATATATAAATATATATTATAATATATATACATATATATTAAGTCTATAAAATAATGATAGAAGCAATTTAAATCTAACGCATTTAAATATTTAATAAATCATTTTTGCAGCATTTTTAGCTACACTGAGGTGGAAAGTGATCTGTGTAAAATAGGCCGAAGGTTGCCAGTTTGTAAATACTGTTTTTGCCCGAGATCCCTTCTGTTTAAGAGTTCCCCAAGGGGTCCATACGGAGAGACAACTGAACAACCCTTAAAGGTCACAGAGACAACAGAGGAACCCTTAAGGGATCGGGAGATGACCTTTTTTAATATGCGCCAGGGGGGAAAACTCCATAATAATAAAATTTCGCATTAGATATCTGTTTTACTGCATCAGAACAAGTCAAAGAGGCAGATTAGTGAACGATCTAAAATAAAGCACATTTAAGTAATGAGAATGAGAATTTTACCTTTGGTATTGATAAAGTGATCTGTCAATGAGGGTCTCCACTGCGCACTCTGGAAGAGCGCGTCACCGTCACCGTCACCAGTCAGACGCACAAAATGACAAACTGAAAACACATTTTAGACTCAGAAGCTTGTAAATTAAAGCAGGCTTACAATTGCAGAGAGACATTTAGTCTGGACTTAAGGAAGTGTGTTAGTGAGAACCTCACCGCGCAAAACGGCAACGGCAATAATAACCTGAGAAATAAAACAATCCGGACTGAAGGAGGAAAAAATAAAGTGTTTTAGAGTTTCAAACGGGACGGAGAGAATTAGGGGAAGACGGAAACAGCAAACTAAAAAAAGGATTTTATAAAATAAATAATGCAAAAACACGACGCTATAAAAATGCGCGTTACAAACGCGCCAGTGTTCTGGCATTATTATTATTATTATTATTATTATTATTATTATTATTATTATTAATAATAATAATAATAATAATTTTTTTATAGAAATGGATTCCTTTGCATTGCTTAATATTAAAAGTAGCCTGAGAAAGTCAAGGCCATTTAGTGACTCCCACAATAACATGCTGTATAATAAACCACACAAACCACAACCAGTTCTACCATGATTAAACTACAACAAAAAAAAGAAGAAGAAGAAGGAGGAGGAGGAACCCATGGACTCTTATTAATGTAGATCAGATGGATGATTCACAAAAAGTCTCCTGAGACCAAATGCAATGCACTTTCTTAATAAATAAATAAATAAATTCTAAAGTTTTAAATTTAATTTAACATTTAAAAAATCCCAAAAGCTCACTGTCTTTTTTTTTGGTTCCTGTTTGTAATGTTTACAGTTTAGCAATAACTCATCATGAGATTTCAGATTGAAATCAGATTAAATATTGATTTCACAACCAAACAAGGGTCTGATTGTGCTTGTGATTAATTCCCTTAACAACATAACCCAATAAATTCCAGAAAAATCATAATCCCAACAACAACAACAACAACAACAACAACAACAACAACAACAACAACAACATTCCTTTTACAGAAAACATGGCTGGCCTAAACCATTAAATCCACACAGTATACAAAGTAAAGTGCATACAGAGTATTTGGGGGTTGAGGGGTGGGGGTGTGTTTGGTCGTCATTCCCTAGCTGTGAGTCAGAGGGTTTTGTCTGACACCATGAGGCCTGTGTGGAACAGTGTGGAGATGTGTAGAGATTTGTGGGTCAGTATGAAGCTGTGTTGGTTAGGGTGGAGTTGTGTGGAGCTGTGTGGGGTTGTGAGGAGTTTTTTGAATCCGTGTGGATCAGAGTGATGTGTGTGTTACTGTGAGAAGCAGTGTGGAGATGTATGTATCAGTGTGGAGGTGTGCAGAGGTGTGTGTATCTGTGTGAAGCAGTGTGGATCAGTGTGGAGTTGTGTGGGGAAGTGTGGAGTTGTGTGGGGCAGTGTGGAGTTGTGAAGAGGTGTGTGTATCTGTGTGAAGTTGTGTGAAGCAGTGTGGAGTTGTGAAGAGGTGTGTGTATCTGTGTGAAGTTGTGTGGAGTTGTGTGGAGTTGTGTGGGGCAGTGTGGATCATTGTGGAGTTGTATAGAGTTGTGTAGAGTTGTGTGTATATGTGTAGAATGTGTATTTGCATGTATGTATGTGTGTGTATCTCTGTGGCCCACTGACCCAGCTGGGTACCACAGCCACATGCACAAATTCCTTACAGCACATGGAGGGTGGATTGAGAGCTCTGGCTCAGATCAATGTCTGGAGCGAGTCCAGTCTCTCTGAAGCCAGTGAGATGAGAAGGATGTTCTGTCTTGTAGCTCTTTATTGAGTGTAAATCATTAAAACAAAACCGTTTAAGAAGTGAGGAGTCTCCAGCACATAATGTGAAATAAATCCATTATCAAAGCAGTAAAGTGATGACAGGACATTTATGATGATTTCTAAAGATTCTCAAAGATAAAATATGAGGTGTGAATCTTCGGAAAACCGCAGTTGGAGTTTTTATCCTTCAGGTTCGAGGAGCTTCTTACGGGAAACGTTAAAATCGCTCTACTTAAAGGTGTAAGATTATTTACATATTGCTATTGTAGTTGCCTTGTATTGAAACACACACACACACACACACAGAGATACACATGTATACATATACATATACAGATACATATACATGTTTTATGAGTAATTGGAAATATTTTATATATTTTGGAAACACACTAAAATAATTCACTGTTTGATTCTGTAAGCCAGACTTTTCAATTCTAGATAGGTTTAAATATTAGATATGATTGTTGTAACCAATCCTATTTAATAAATACTTTATTAAAGATCGAGCATTTTCATATATTTTTATCAGGTTCTTGATTTTAAAAAATATTTGATTTATTAACTTCACTTATTACCGTCCACAGTGGTGATTATTACTGTTCACAAACCGGTTTACGTTTCCTCAGTATTTGTTCTGCCAGTTCACAAGACTGTGCTGTGTAATCCTTTATTTATTATTTAAATAACAAAGTATTTCATGTTTTTTGAACGTGTAATTTAACTTAAAATGTTGATTTGGACAGACTTTTAAATAACTAAAGTAAAAAAGAAAAGTCGTCTGGATGTGTAAATGTTTGCTCAGATGAAATTAGAATAAAAGTACAAAAAAATATACAGTGAAATTTACTACATTTATTTTACTAAATTTACTATGGAGGATGAATAATACAACAGCTACACACACACACACACACACACACACACACACACACACACACACACTTACATACATAAGATCACTAATGTAAATCAATATTATAGTGAAATACGACAAGTTAAATTAAACTACAGGCAAAAGTAGACCTTATTATAAAACAGACAGGACTATATTACAGGATTAACCCCAATAAATTATAAAATAAATTCTGAAATAAATAAATGATTTTTTTTTTAATATTCAGTGGTGAACGATCATGAGATCATGTAATGGAGATTATAGCATATATAATACAGAAAAACAAAACTAAAGTTAACTAACTAACAAACAAACAAATAAATAAATAAATGTTTGTTGTTTTTTTCTTTCCGTTCACTGCTCATGATCTTACAAAGCTCATTATGGCTTTAAAAGCAGAACATGGCACTGAATCTCATTAAAGCCAATGGACTCATTGTGGTGAATATATTCCGTAAACATAAAGGATTTTATAACTAACCTGAGGTTATACACATTGTATATACATTAAATATATATTTAATCAAATGCCTGAATAAAACTCTATGGTGGAGTATGGTGGAGTTTAATACTTTAGTGTGTTTAGTCCCAGAGAAGGTCGAGCTTCTGTAAAGCAACAGGGGTGGAAAATAATAAGAACCAGTCAGTGAGGGTCTCTTTAGTCTGGAGCAAACGGCCGCATTTCTGCAGGTTGTTAGTCTAAAGAGTGGTGACAAGAACCCAGGATCACTTTACCACTTAGACCACGTTACGGCTTTTACAATTGACATTAGTCTCGACTGACACACGCACGAGCGCAGCAGGCTGGACCAACACTTCAAAGACCAGGCACTGGATTGGACAGGGGTCTGATCAAACCCCGGGTTTAACAGATCCAAGTGGGTTTAATGCGTCCGAGCAGAACTGAGTGATCTCAGCTTATTACATTCACTGGGAATCATTTCTGGTCTACTGAAGTGGGAGTGTGATGGGGTTGGGGGGGTAGGGTGGGGGGTTGTTATTATAATATTTATGTCCCTTCATGCTTCAGCTATCAGAGATCAATCAGACTGAGATAAAGTTAATGATGCAAACAGGATTAAACAATCATCTTTACAATTTTATACAGATTACAGGGAATTAATTTCAGATTTTAGTCGTGTGTCTTCTACCATCATGTCATCTTCTCACTATACTCCATTAAGACTCCTAAAGCATGTCATCATGTCGGTGTGGTTATTAAAACGTCACTGCTTGGAGAGTATGTAGCCTACAACACTGATCACATTAATGTCCAAACTAATGAAAAAGGTTAACAGTGTCATCAGAACAGTGGAAGGGTGTGAACACGTATCCTACATGTCTACAGCGTGGTTAAAAAAAAACCCAACTGATATCACATATAAATATTTATATACATTTATATGTATTTATAAATTTTTAAGAGAGGATGCAAATGAAGCTTCATTTAATATGATTAAATACGGAAATTTTGCTTAAAAAAATAGAATAAAAACTATCAAAAAATCTATTCAATTAAAATATGGTTTCATTTTTTAAGTGTTAAAAAAAAACCCCAGCAAATTAACTGCTAAGAATTAATTTTAGTAATTTCCTTTTTGTAGATTGCTTTTCAAATTGATAAGTAGAAGTACAGGACCAGAGGTACAGATAGTGTTATTGTGCAAATTACAGGACAGAATGCAAGAATAAAGGTGTAATAAATATGAGGACTATGTAATAAATAAAAAAACAAATCCAGGTCTCAATGGACAGGCTTTATAGAATATAAATATAAATATGCATGTATGAATATCATTTATATAGACACAACATCCTAATTAGGAAAAGGAGACATGTTTGTGAAAGTAGATCAGCTACAGACTGAGAATTCTCTGGTCTGTGTGGTTATAAGGTTTATAAAGCATAACTGACATGTACATCATCATAATGACACACAATCTGACATGAAGAGCAGGAAACAGTAATGTATGACATGAAGTGGGCGGGGCTAAAGGCTTCAGGCCTTCTGAGATTCAGATCATGAAATAGTGAAACACATTTGCTGTTTTTTTACTATCAAATGTAAAAAATAAAAATAATTAAAAAATTGATTTCATTTCTATATGTAGCTCCGTTCCTAAATGATCTTCAACATTAAGATGATCAGATGATAAAAACTCAAACCCGTCAAACCGGGACATTATATTAACATCCTGGATGTTTGGGATGGTTTTAAACTTTGTTAATCTACTAATAAATTTCCTGAAACTTTAACCAGTTGAAATGAGTGAGCAGTGAAGCCTCAGAGATCCTCAGACGAGTGGATAGAGGAGTGATTTATCACCAGCAGAGGGTTTGAGGAAACGCCGTGTTTTTGTGCACAGCGTGCGCTCTTTGTTGCAGCCTGCTGGGAGAAATCCTCCCTCAGGACAAGAGATGTGTTTGGACTTCTCTGTGGAAGGCTCAGGTTCTCACAACTGGGCCTTTTTTTCTTTATAAAGCCTCAAACAAGGTGATGCTTAAAACGTTTAAAAGAAAGCGAATGTTGTGGTCAGGATGGAAGATCAGGACTTGGGCCAAGTGATCAGTGAAATAGGGGAAAAAAGAGGATGTGATTAATTAGAAATACTGCTTTAACGTGTGGTCAATTTAGACCGAGATTTAATATTTAAGGAATTTAAACCAACCAATAAACCGACATAACCCAAACATAACCCAAACATAACCCCAGCCCTAATTTACTAATACTTTCTAATTAATTAATCAGTTACTGCTAAAATAAAACCTTCTTGTCCATGTGTCAACATTCATATTCCAGCTGATCCATCAATCTCAAGACGTGTGTCTGCTCTCTTGTGTATATGTGCGTGTGTGTGTGTGTGTGCGTGCGTGCGTGCGTGCGTGTGTGTGTAAGAGCCTGAAATCATTAGAAAGCGGAAGCCAGTTTCAGACGACTGGCGAGGCTTCAGAGCTCAGTCCCGTTACGATCTTTTTCATTTCGTAAGAGAACAGAAACAAACCCCTATTAGAGACACAAATAAACTGACTGTGTAAATTTCCAAACAATTCAAAACTTACCACAATATTTCATACGTTCTTATTTACACTTACACGGAAATATTTTATCCTTTTAAGATCTGCAATATTTTGCCATTAACCCTTAGCAGAAACCCTGGGGTGCCTAATTTATAGTGTTGATTTTTATTTGCCCAGTGCTGACCTTGCCCATCAGATTGCATAAAA
The DNA here is from genome assembly GCA_028565595.1 of Duopalatinus emarginatus. Classification (NCBI taxonomy): domain Eukaryota; kingdom Metazoa; phylum Chordata; class Actinopteri; order Siluriformes; family Pimelodidae; genus Duopalatinus; species Duopalatinus emarginatus. Next base: position 1,216,183 of record JAOVVF010000004.1, read on the forward strand.
AGCACGAGGGATGTCCTGCCGCTTTACAGCCAGTTAAATTACACTTTGATGTATTCCCCCATTTTCAACTGGGAATAAATCGCTGCCCCTTGTAAAGATATGACCCTGACTAACTCAAGGGTCGAGTACTGACATCTTACGGGCCCGGGAGCCTCTGGCGTCTCCTGTCGGGAGGAAAGGCACCCTTTTTAGTGCACTCGTGTCTGGAACAAGGGTCCGAACCGTTCATGCATGTATTATGGAATGTATAAAAAGTGCCCTTTCTCCTCGGCTCTTTATTAGACGTATCGAATGGCGAGCCGTTTTGACTGGAGATACTGTAAAACTAGATTTACAAGCTCCATTCTTGCTAAGCAGGCAGGTGTGAATACACTCGGGTTAAACAGCCAATTAGTCCCGGAGCTGAACCTCGGCCCTTTCCTAACCTACCCCACCCATGAACTCGCGAGTTCTTCGTCACGTGTCAAAAAGCGACAAGTGAGAATCAGTGATGGAAGACACGTTAGATCAGACTGGGATGTGGGATGTGGTCTGGCATGACGTCTTAATTGGGGTTGGGTCTGGAAAACATCTCCAGACTGGCTGTATGTTGGACTTGTTGATGGTTTTTCAGTTAAAACGTTCCCTGCTTGTGTTTTTTTAACTTTAACAGAGAGAAAATTTTACGGGAAGAGATTAGATCTGTTTATTCTAATCAAAATCTAGAAAGCGGAGGAATTACATGACATGTACCAAGCAGAATGGGTTTGTTTTGTATAATTTGTGAAAGCAGACAGGGATTTGGGATTTGGGGTTTGGGAACACTCACAGTGACCTCAGTAGCCCCCATTTGCCATAAGCAAGACGCTTTTCTTCTCCTAGCTAAATGCCGTGCGCCCACATGCCCTTTTACGACGCCATTCGACCACAGTCCTCTCCGAACCTTTCCTCGATCTGCAGTGAGGTTTCATGCCCAGGTCGTGTTTCACGGCCATATGTAGGAACTCTGAGGGTTCACCTTGAGTGCCAGGTTCAATCCTGAATCTTAACAAGCGAAGGATTGTCACAACACGTGACGTCAGACCAAAATCTAGAACGACGCAAGGTATCAGAGAGACCTTTGATCGCCAGGCAGTGACTGCGAACAGCCTGACAGTCTGAGGCTCACGGCGTCTCAAAGAGAAAGCTGAAAATATTTACGCTCGCTCGCTCTCGCTTAACAGGATGTGTCAGTCCTGAGCGGGAGGCAATATGGGAGCCATTATGTTTCCCCCAGAACTCCGGCTCCACGTCTGTCAGGCCACAGAGGCCACAGTGACCAGAAAAAAGCACTCTGCCCCGTCCAGGCCTCTCTCACATGGGGTCTGTCCTGCACACAGCCCCTCGGGGAGCATTTATTCACATCGCTGACTGTTTACACCAACAAGTGGTCAAGCGTTTATCTGAAACGAGGCGAGTCAGGTAGCGAACAGCAGACGTACGAGGGAACGCTGTGCTTCACGTCAACGTTATTAACGCTGACGGTTCTCAAGAGCGTGATTAGCGTGTTCTGGTTTATGTTTTAAAAACACAATTAAACCTAGACAATGGTAATGAATAAATAGAAACAATAAGGCAAAGACAAAACAGATCAGCCAATTCTGCAGACTGCAACCTTCAAGGAGGCTGTTGGATACGTCTCATGATACCATGCAGAAAAATGGCTCCGTTTCAGACGTATATATGATGATTTATATTCTATTTGTATTGTTGTAGTTTCAAGAATATCACATGACTCTCTAAAAAGATAAATGGATACAGATGAACAAACTGATCTGACCTGATCTGATGGTGGTGCATTCAAATCTAGACAATGGAATGTAAATACACTGTACTCTTGAGGTAAATGAGGTTCATGAGGTAAAAGTCGGAAGAACGTTGTCACTAGGCGACTGAGAAACATGTCCAAAACAGTTCCATGATCACTCTTCGGCACACTGGGAAATCAGAGCGTTATTCCGGGGAATAGAAACAGGGATCGGAGTAAATTACTTTTGACACGTTACAGGTTTCCTCATCACACGCAGTGTAAAACTTTACACACTTTCACACGGCTCAAACCTAAAATCACAGACATGACCAGAGATGTGACTTTTCAGAGAGTCTGATAGGAAAGATCATCAACAAGCATGGTGTACAAACCCACCCAAACAGCACAGGGCATTATCGCATTCCACTTATCGATGGCCTTCACAGCTGCAGTTGAATTATGGGATAGATTTTTAGACCACAGTGTGCTGTGTTCGCATACTTCCAAATGTCCCCCAATGCAGTAGGGGGACCTTTTGTGTATTGTTGAACTAGGACACATCACCACTGGCACTAGATATTCACCATGATGTTTATGTAAATAGTGCAATTGAGCAAAAACTAGCCAATTAACGTTTAGGTGTTTTATAGCTTGTTAAATATTACGGCTTTTTATATGAAATGATCTTCTACATCCAGTCAACGTGAACCAATCACGTCATTCCTGTTACCGAGGTGACCGTCAGTAATAGACATCCGTTTCACTTTTCACATTTATCTGGTCAATAAAAACTAGCAGAACAGGAACACAAGTAGGATAGTGAGTGAGTGAGTGAGTGAGTGATTGATTGAGTCTGTGAACAAGTGAGTAAGTGGGTCAGTAAGTAAGTGAGTCTGTGAATGAGTGAGTGAGTCTGTGAGTGAGTCTGTAAATGAGTGATTCTGTGAGTGAGTCTGAGTCAAGGGGGTCAGTGAGTGAGTGAGTGAGTCTGTGAATAAGTGGGTCAGTGAGTAAGTCTGTGAATGAGTGAGTGAGTGAGTCGGTCAGTGACTGAGTCAGAGAGTGAATCAGTCAGTAAATATGTGAGTCAGTTAGTCAGTGAATGTGTGAGTCAGTGAATATGTCAGTGATCAAATCATAGAGTGAGTGAGGGAGTCAGTGGGTCAGTCAGTAAGTAAGAGAGTCAGAGAGGCAGCGAGTCATTGAGTGAGTCAGTCAGTGAGCAAATCAGTGAGTGAGGGAGTGAATGAGTGAGTCAGCCAAAAAGTCAGGGAATAAGTTATTGAGTTAATAACTTGAGTAAATAAATGATTAAATAGATGAGTGAGTCAGTCAGTGAGTGAGTCAGTGAGTCAGAAGTGTAGAAATCCAACATAAATAAAATTCCTATTGCAGTGTGATCACCGGTGCTTCCCAGGCTCACACCTCACCTATGCACTTCACATGCCAATGACTTGCACAACACACACGTTGTGTGCCTGATTGCCTGAGGCAACCCCAAGCACTGAGCTCTCAGACACTGAGCTCTCAGACACTGAGCTCTCAGACACTGAGCTCTCAGACACTGAGCTCTCAGACACTGAGCTCTCAGACACTGAGCTCTGATCCCTGTACGATCTTTACCCTGTAAAACCCTGTAGGAAGAATCAGATCCGTTTCTGACTGACAGACTGAGGTTTCACAGCTGAGCTCATGTGCATTTCAAATGGCTTGGTGCAGAAAATTACCACTCCGGCGTCTCATCGCTGGGTCAGTTTGGCATCCTGACCGGTGTCTCAGCCGATCACACAGACGAGCATGAGTGTACCAGGCTGCTCAGAAGAATCCAGTCATAGAGGAGGAAACCTGCAATTTTCTATCAGGCTGCAATTACATCTGTTTCTGGGGATCTGTTTCATGTGAGCAGTTGATTTACGAGCTGAGACTGGCAGCCATAAGTGGAGCAAGTCAGACATGTTTAGATATTACACAAAGCCAAAGGCCTGACACCAACACACTCACTCCAGGAACGCAAACGGCCAAAAGAACTCTGGATCCTTCTCATGAGGCAACGGATCCAAATTAGTTTTTAGACGCCAACAGGACGACACGCAGGTGTGAATCTGATTGGCTGAAGTATGACACCGAGCACATGCCACATCGTCTCGTTTTTCATTCATATATTTATCTGGCAACATCTGGCTGTTTCATTTATTTACTGTGATGCAGAGTCTTCCATCCTTTTAACCAACCTTCACGAACCTTCAGAACAATCTGCATGAATCATGAGAACAGACACCAAGCATGAAGTCAGAATGAAGCATGAAGGACTTGATTTGCCTTCAGACCTTCTCGTATAACGTCACTGGGATGAAACTGAACGAACCCGACAGCTCGATTTCATACAAGCCTTCACCTTAATAAAATGAAACACAAGTACATAAAACACAATACACACACTGATAGGTCGGTAGGTCCTCCACAGGAGCACAGGACTGCAGAAAGACAGCAGGACATGGACCCCCATAGACAAGTTTTTAGAAATATTCTAGAGGCAATGAACACCATAGTATCTGCAGGACGGTCCACAATTCTGAGATCTGGTGTCTTAGGTGTGAATGACTAAACCCCAGACTCACACGAGTCTTCATCTAACTATAATCTGGTGTCTCTAGACGTGTTATGATGGATTGTCCTGTTGGAAGAGGACAAACCTGTCAGAATGAATACAGGACATGAACTCATCAGAAAGGAGACAGTTCAGCTGTCAGAGACGTCTGGAGATGTACCAGGGGTCCAATATAACGGCAGCTATACAACCATTATAGAGCCAACATAGATGTCTATTGCTTTATATACACACTGGCAGAGACAACCAATGAGAACGTGTGTATGTGGTGTTGCTGTGTATTTTACATAGGCTCATCTGTACCAGTTTGTCTGGAACTTCTGTGAATATTTTGCACAAACTAATCAAACAGGCGGAACGTCTCCATTTTCTTACATCACATCTAGAACCTTTAAGCTGTTCTTCTGGGGAACACAGTTTTACTAATACATCTATCAAGGGTCTTTAAGGGTCTTTAAAATAATTTATGGGTTCTAAGGTTCCAGAAAAGGTTTCGGAAGTTGAAAAACATTTCACTCTACAGGGTACACTAGCTGTACCCCGGGAGCCGTAGCCTAGTGGTTAGGGAACCGGTCCTGTGACCGGTCGATCCCCGCCCAGGGCAAGACACGACTGAGGTGCCCTTGAGCACTCCCCCAACTGCTCCCCGAGAGCTGTGGTTTGGGCGTTTGTTTGTTTACTGCCCCCTACTGTTCACTGGTGTGTGTGTTTCACTGCATGGATGGGTTAAATGTGGAGGTCACATTAAAGTAGGCAAATAGTTCACTTCCACTTTCACTACGGTCAGATTCAAAGATTCAAAGTTATACACAGTACAGTCATACACAGTACAACCTGCAGTGAAATGCCTTTGACTGTCGGACCACAAAATTAACTATAGGAATAAATATAAATATAAAAGAAGATAAAATAGAAATAGTAATAGAAATAAAATAAATCTAGAACCCTTTTGTTTCTTCAGTTGTTTCACTGGGGGAACTCTTGGAAAGAGCTCCAAGTATATATTTTATAAGCGGGTGGGAGCTAGGAACCCTCAATGATCCAACAAACCTTTGGAGAACCTAGAAAGAACCAAGATAGTGAAATCCACATAACTGCCCTGTTTAGACATGCATCTAATCCTGCAGCTCTAACCTGTCTCTCTCTATTTCTCTCTCAGGTAAAGACACCACAGTGCTGACCGACCCGGAGCTGCCGGCGAACACCGACCCCACAGGGATGGATGGTAGCTACCTCAGCGTAAAGGATCCAGGAGCCAAGGTTCCTCAGGAGAGACCCAGCTCTGAGCTTGCATCCCCTCTAGACAAAGGCGAGGGAGAGAGCAACAAGGGCAAGAAGAGGCGCAATCGCACCACCTTCACCAGCTATCAACTGGAAGAGCTGGAGAAAGTCTTCCAAAAGACGCACTACCCCGATGTGTACGCCCGAGAGCAGCTGGCGCTCAGGACGGACCTTACAGAGGCTCGAGTGCAGGTAAAATCCACCCCATGCTCCTCTGTACAGTATCTCAACACCAGCACTGATCCCGATCTCCTCATGACCTGTATGAAGAGACCAGCGTAGTGCTAAAGTTTGCATCATTGGTAAAGAAATACGACATGGACCTCATACAGAATTTCACCTTTACCTAAAGATCATAAGCCATTACAGACCAACAGCAGTGGTCACGGTCAGTGGTTTTATTTACTACCAAGCCTAAAAGGTTGCACCTCCACTGACAAGGTCAAGTTTATGGATCTGAATAAGACACCTGCAGATGTGTAATGATTAAAAATTACTGGAAAAATCCAGAAAACCTTCCGAAAGTGCAAAACATCAAAATCAGTGTTTAGAGAAATGGTTCTGAACAACACAAAATCTGATCCAAAAATAAAAAATAAAATAAAAATGTTTACCTCTAATATCTTAATCACATTTTTATAAACAGGTTTCATAAATAAAAGTGTGCAAATGTTTGCTACAACAAATCATCAAAGTGGATTTTTGTGTTTTAGAATATATATATATATATATAAATTCAAATTAAGTTTGAATTGAATATTTGGTTTTGTAAACTGGGCGTGCAAACTTTTGCAATTGAGTGCAGCATCTAATTTCTGGCTTCATGAATTAAAATGTAAGTTTTACACTGAACTGCACTAGAGAACATTTGGTGTAATAATTGAAATTAAAGCTGTCTGGGGTTCCCGTCATCCAGAGATCACATGATCGGGAGTACAGAGAGCAGAACATGACATGCCCTGGGGGAGGGAGGGGTGACATACTCTCTCTTCACTGTCAATCACAGGGATGCTAGCCGGACAGTCACGGACATATAAGAGCTTTCGCATACAGAAGTGGGTGGGAGCACGTTCCTCTAAGTGTGTTACACCACCCCCTGCAGTTTCAGTTCAACATGCAGCTTGAAAAGGGGGTCACATGACTACTCTAGTGGGGTGGGTTTTTTTTCTTAAGAATTTAGCTCTCCTGGCTGGTGGGTGGTGCATATTAGAGGAAAGATGTCTAATTGGAAATGTCCAAATCAGAACGTCAGAAAGTAAGGGTGTATAAACTTTTGCATTTAACTGCACTTTACAATCTTTATGCATCATGGCCCTTATAATCAAAATAGATTTTTAAGTGGAAAAATGTCATTAACTTTAATTTCGGACTAATTTTATACCAAAATATTGCCCTGAACCTGCGAGTGAAATGTGAGTAACTTGTTCACTGTAAAATCACTGCATCATCAGGCAGAACCTCAAAACACACCATGTTTTTCAAATCTGTAAAAATCTTTTCTGAAGCGTGAGGTTATAAAGAGGACCGTCGAGAATAAACCCAGGCGAGAAAACTCGGAAAACCTTCACATATCCAAATCCATATGTGTGAAACGAAGGGAGGTTAAAAAGGACAAAGCGTCCACGGAGCTTGGTGTCGGGTTTCACACACGGCCTTCAGCAGAACCTCTGCATTACAACAGATCTGGGTCTGGAAAAACCCAGGACCCATGACCCTCCGATTCCCCCTCTTCATATTTGCATATAATCCTTCCAGGACCGAGGCTGCATTCCAGCGCTGAGTGACAGACGGGGAGAACCCGCTTTACCCAACAGCACGTGTGCGCTTTACTAAGAACCCCGGGATTTAAAACTGTTTGTTTTTCATTAACGTCCTGCTCGGGGAAGAATGTGTCCCTCCCTCCTCTCGGGGTTGGGTGAGAGAACCTCGCTGGAGGCTTTGGATGTGCTGGAGTTGACTGGTAACCTTCAACCTCGTCTCAGTTACTCGGATAAAAGACAGATCCGCTTTTAGTTCAGAAACATAGCTTAGAAAGACGGACGTGTGTGTGTGTGTGTGCAGCCGTTGTCTACAACTGTACACATTCACATCTCAAATAAATCTTAACAAACATCTCAGTAAAGATCAGCGATGTTCATGTTCACAAGAGGAATAAACTCACAAAACACTGGTATAAAGAAATCCTGAATCCTGTTAGTGGACTACTTTAAACTAAAAATAAGTAAGTACGCTTTCAGGTCACTTCAAAAAGTTATACTCAAGTATATACTCGGCTTATACTGAGTATACAGTATAAAAGTTTAAAGTGTACTGGGCCTGTACTTTACTTATATTTAAGTACATTTATATCATTTAGTGCTTAGTCATTAACTAATATATAAATATATAAAAGCTACGATAGTGCACTCCTGAACTTTACACAACAGGAAAGTCAAAACAATACTCCTACCTAGTTTAAGTCATGTCAAAAGGGGGCGTGTCTTCAGCGTTTGTCTACAGTGCAAAACTATACAGTATACAAGTACACAAGTATGCAGAAAACTGTACGTATACTGGGTCTCTACTTTTATTCACGTATACTTGGTCTATACTTAGAAAATCTTACGTATATTCACCCTATACGTGTACTTGATGTTCTGATGGAGATATACTAAAGAAAAGTTTTTGCCTTATACATAAAGGTTTATAAAGGTGTATTAGTTTAAGTATAAAAAACATCAAACTAGTAGCTTAATGAGACTTAAAAGTAAACAAACATAAATTAAAAAGTAGGATAAACATATATAATCACTAAACTAACTAAAACAATACTAAAAATAAAGTCTTTTCTGGCAGCAGAGGTGAGAGAAAGTGTCTGTAATGATAATGAGCAAATTACAGTAGGATGAAAAAAACCCTGTAATTATCTGTAACATTAAAATGAAACCATTATGATCGATTAGGGCTCGACTGCACTTTAGTCATGTCATGTCATGTCAGTAGCGCCAACTGACCCGGGGATCTTCAGTTGATGAGGCTTCTTAACCACAAGCCCACGGCTAAACCACTAAACCACTTTTAGATATAAAACAAAACCAGTATGTTAAATATCACCTAAATGTGGGTTAGCTGAACTTCCACATGGTGAACATTATAGAAAATACTGCTACTTTTATCAGTAAAGAATTCTGTGTTTTTAAAAGTTTAGTTTAAAAATGTTATCTTAAAAGATAAAAAAAAGGGTTTTGCTAAATCACATGACACGTTTTAATAAACCGTTTATTTTTAATGCAGTTTTACTGTAATTCTGAAATACAGAGAAAATTTTAAATGTTATTGTAGAAAAATAATGTTTTTTAGAGTATATCTTTAAGTTCATTAAAATATAGTGTAGTTCAACGTGTATACAAAATAAAACTCTTGAGTTTTCTTACTTACACTGAAAGCAGACTTAAAAATACTTTTACAAAGAAAAAATTGGCAATTACAGTCCAAGCAGTACTGAAGTAGTGCACTTAAAAGGATACTACTAGTACACTTCTATCTGTAGGTTTGCTACAGAAAGTGTTCCTGGGAAAAAAACAGAACTTTATTATAAAAAAATTAAAGTAGACTTTTTTTTTTGAACGGATGTAAAAATTGTTCATTTTGGTCAATCTACCGCATGTGTGTTTCCTCTCCTACCAGAACACGAGGAAGGTTAGCTAGACGCCTAAGGTCAAAGGTTAAGCGCTTTAATATCCTGCACCTCATCCTGACAGCCAGCAGTTTCATACGACAGGATTATATGAAATGGAAATAAAAATGTCATGGAAAGAAAATCACACGGAGAGCTGGCCGAAGCGCTCGGCTGAGTTCGCTCACAATTAGCAGTCAGTTACGTCTGTAAAAAATACTGACATAATTTATAACACCCTTTCATAAACCTCATAAACCTCGCAAACCTCATAAACCAGGCCTGGACTTGAGTATGAGGCTGATCTGTAAATAAATAAATAAAAAAAGACTGGCACGCTGCTAAGAAGCTAAAAAACTTACAAAGCTTTATGTTTACAAAAAAAAAGATTTTCTTTAAAAAAAAAAAAAAAGGTGAAGCGGAGTGACGGCAGAAGCAGACGATCAATCCTCAAAGCTGCTCATGACTTCAAAGCTGATCTTTCAACTCTTTCCGCTGGGCTGAGTTTAGTGTTTCTGTTCGCTCTCCTCCAGCGCTGGAACATAAATAAAGCTCCGTAATAAGCGTCTAAGTGGCTTTAGCTGTCAACGTCTTTACCAATTACTGCGCCGTTACCACGTGTGCTAAACATACAAAAATAAGTGTCTTTGCTTCTCAACAAGCCACTGAACAAGTTAAAAAAAGCACGCACACACACACACACACACACACACACACAGAGAGAGAGAGAGAGAAAGAGAGAAGGAAAGTCCATGGGACAGAGACAGGAAAAGAGAAGACATTTTTAAAGTGAACTCTGCTCTCTAACAGTCCTCCCTCCAAGCTCTGGCCTCTCTGTCTCTCTGGTACAAAGACTTTTTTTTTGGTGAGAGCAGAAACTCTACACGCCTCTGCTCGGGCTTGAGTGTTCCAGTTCAGAAAGAGGAGAGCAGAGGAGTGAGGGAATAGGTCCACCTTTTCTTGTCGGCACGCCTGTCCGGGGTTGGAGGAGCAGCATCGGAAAGCCGGGGGGCTTAGGCGTCAGGAAATTAAACATAAAATGAAAACAAGCTCGAGTTTGAAACGATCCTGTCTCGCTTTTCTTAATTTCCCAACTGAAGAGCGAAGAAGAAAAAAAATCAGCGGAGGACAGGAAACAGGGGACGGGTGACATTTTTGTGTGCTGAGGCACAATCCTTATAAAAACAAGAGATGTGTGCAAACACTAAACCACACTGAAACCAATTCAAACCCATGGTAACCTTTTTTTTTTTTTACAGTCCTCTAAGGTCTAGGTACTGACCAGGTCAGTGTCTAACGTGCTGGTAAGTCCCAGTACACTGAAGTGTCAGAAAAACTGGTACACCAGTCTAATACTCAGTAGGTCCCCCACAGAGCACACGAGCTTGTGGAAACACCGAAACTTTTGCAGAACACTCCACTAAACCCAGAACAGATGAGTGTTCCTCCAACCACAATCTGGCGTCTCTATGGCAACGTGTGTGGTGGTCCATTGTCCTGTTAGAAGAGGATAAACCCATTAGAATGAATACAGGACATGAACAGGTGGACCTCATCACACACAGTGTTCACCTGTCAGAGACGTCTGGAGGTGTCCCAGGGGTCACATGTGGAATGGCAGATAAACAAACCCCACACCGTTATGGAGATAACACCAGTCAGTGTATTTTGCATAGGATGATCTGTACCAGTTTTTCTGGCACACTTACCAGGTTGATACCTACACATCCTGTAAGACATTTTAGTGTAATTAAGTCAGACTGTCCTGGTACCTACAACTGACCAAGAAGTTAGAAAAGAGGGGCTACTAAAGTTTTTTCTCCAAACGGTTAACAAACCATTCAGAGACATTTACATGTTGTGCTCCTGAAGAAAAACAATCAACGACAAGTTAATGGTACATGTGTACGTGTGTTTTTATTCCTCTTATACCACAGAACACTTTTTATTATTAAATAAATTGGTTGTGTCTTGTCAGTGTGGGGATCGAACTGGCAACCTTCCAGTCATGAGACCGGTTCCCTAAAACCTTCCCTAATGCAGGCAGTCGTGGTTCAACCGATAGGAACCAGTCTTGTGACCAGAATGTCGCCGGTTCGATCCTCATACCATCATGATGCGACGCTCATTTCACACTGTAAAAATGAGCAGTTCCTTGAAGAACCTCACAAGGTTACTGCAAGAACCTCGGGGCCGCCATAAGAACTCAGATGTACCTCAGTGCTCACATTGGAGGTGCTTGGAGGAACTTTTGGGATTCCTCAGTTCCTTAAAGAACCCATTACAGGTTCCTAGAGGATCTTTATTTGGATACAACTAAGAAGGTTCCTCAAAGCACCATAAGCTGTTCCTTAACAAATTTAAACTGAGGAACCTTCAAACATTCCTTAACAAACTTCTGCTTTTAACAGTGTAACTGTTCCCTGGGCCCCGTGGATCAGGGCTGCCCATCCCTCCAGACGAGTGTATTCACTGCCTCTAGTGTGTTTGTTTCACTGCATGGATGAGAGGTCAATTCCACTGTGTGCAAGCACAGCGGGTCAATCACTTCAGTTTCACTTTCACTTTTTTTAGGCCATGGCTGTCCTGATGAGTTTAAACGGGAGCATTAATTAGACCTAAATCTGTGATTTAGAGCTGCAGAGCTACAGTCAGCGCCTCTTTTGGCCAATCAGAGTCCAGGATTCGACACAAAATAGGCGCGTTGATGCTAGAAGCCTGTATGTTATAACTCGGCGTTCATTTCTGATGACGTGATGACGTTTCTAAAGTTGACTGTTTATTCCTGGTCAATTATAATAACGTCATTTAAAAGAGCGTTAATCTAAAGGACCCTGAGATCCGACGTGACATAAAGCGCAATCAGAGCGAGCGCATGATCGGGTTTCTTAGACAGCAGATAGAGAGATGACGTCTCCGTGTTTAGCTGCAGTGGAAAATGCCAGACTTAAAGCCATCTGAGACTGGGCCTGTATTTAGATCGCCTCCTCAGCCTTTGATGGTAGTTTAAACATAATAATGCTCTCATAAACAACGCTTTTAGGATCAGTTGTCAGACGTAATTATGGTACACTTTAGTCATGAGAACGCCGCGCTATGCTAGTCTAAGCACAGAGAGAACGGGGTGAGGGGGTAAAAAGGGGAGGAGGAGGGTGGGTGAGGGGACGGGGTGGTGCAGGGTCTGCTAACATTTTGTTTTTTAGGGACTGATGTGAAATTCTCTCCACATTGTCTGTATTAAGGTCCATCCTCCCGTTCCACTTTGATTGTCTGCGGAATTAGAAGAATGGCTTCGTTTCTTTTCTTTCGCTAGAGTTTTTTTTAATTGCGTGCAAGTTGCACGCACGTGTGGAAGCCAGGGGAAAATTGCACGTCAGTGGACCAGAGATCGAGAAGATGACTGGGCCAAATGTTCCTTTCCAGCCCAGAGTTCAAACTCCAAAGGAACTCTTTTGTTGGGGAAAAAATTTGGCTAACAATGCTGCCGATTGTCTGATTGGAGAAATTCAGGAATAATAAAAAAAAGACGAGAGGCGAGGAGACGATCTGTAAAATCGAGGGTGGAGGACGTGATGAAAACACACAATGATCCTTAGAAACAGTCATACCATGCATGATGCTCTACAGGTTCTCAGGAGAAAAACCGACTCTGTGTGTGTGTGTGTGTGTGTGTGTGTGTGTGTGTGTGTGTGTGTGTGTTTCTTATTTCCATTACATTTATTAAGCAAAACATACCTAGTTCAGACATTCAAGACAACTGGAATCCAAAAAATTCACCCAAGCACTAAATAACTAAATAAAAAGTCAACAGAGCTACTCATTGACCACTGTGCTTGCACACTGAGGAATTTGATCTCTGCATTTAACCCAACGGTGCAGTGAAACACACACACTAAGGTGAAGTAAACACACTTGACCAGCCCCTATCCACAGCACCAGGGAAGGAGATGGGGGGAGGGGGCGCTCAAGGGCACTTTGGTCATGTCAAGTCGTTTGTGAAGAACAAATCGGCAAACTTCTGGTAACAAGGCTGATTCATTAATCACAAGTCGACAGCTGCCCTGTACCATGGGTAATAAAATAACTTTTACTCACCGACTTCCTGTTCAAATCCAAATACATATATAAAGTGTATATAAAAAAAATACCAGAAGATTAAAATTCGTATTCAAAAACTAAGGAAAAAAAATACACAAAAAAAAAAATCAGCATCATCCAGAGTTTGTTCTTGTTACTAAAAATTTTATAAAAATATTTAGAAATACATGCAACAGCTTCCAGACACCACAACAATGTATCATTATATTGATATTAGACTGTAAAATTAATAAATTAAAAAAAGAAGAAAGAAAAAAACTCACATTTACTCACCACCCACTTCAGGTTTAAATCTATCCAAATACACATCTGGATATTTGGAGCATGACACAGAGGCTGGCACCATGTGTTACACCCCTGAAAGATTTGCTGCAATAAAAAAAAATTGAAATTAAACAAACAAAAAAAATAAAGTTTAAGCACAAATTCAGCACCAGAACCTTTGAAATTATTATTATATTAATAATAAATTATAAAATAAAAATAACTAAAATTAAGCCTGACGAATGGCCAAAGCCACACAAACACCTCGCGTCACTAAACATTTATTATCAGTGTGTGTGGAGTGAAATCACTCAGACACTCTTTTTTTTAATGCATTCTTCCAATCTGTGATGAGTGAAGGTGGAGGAGTGGCATGGTTCTCCGAGACCTCTGGCCCTGCTGGGTTCCTGCACTCCCCTCTCTTACCTCCTGCTGTTACTGACGGCTCCAATAGAGAGAAAAAAAAAGCCTCTGAGGAGGCCTTCGCCATCCGTCATCTTCCACAACATCAAACAGCGCTCAGGTCTCACTGAACTATTCTTCTAGGAAGAGAGAAGAGACGCTGAAAAATAATCCAGCGCTCCGTAACGGCCAAGAGGAATTCTGACGGAGCATTTTGCAACATCCTGGATCACAAGTTACATTTTTTTTTATCAGTGTCCAAGTTTTCGTGCTGGGAGTCGATAATAATCACAAGATCAATTAAAGAACAAAAAGGAAAAAACAAACGTGGGTCTTAAGTACCTCTGTTTCCTGCAGGTATGGTTCCAGAACCGGAGAGCCAAGTGGAGGAAGAGGGAACGTTTCGGACAGATGCAGCAGGTCCGGACGCATTTCTCCACCGCCTACGAGCTTCCACTCCTCACTCGGCCAGAGAACTACGCTCAGGTACGGAGGTGTACATATACAAGTACAAACAGATCATCCAGGAGGGTTTAACTGCAAACCACTTACAATAAACAAAAATCACAGCTTGTTAATACACTGACATGATCCGGTGCAAATTACGGAGCAGCGCCAACCTGTGCATGTCATCGGTTCTGCCCACCAGGTCGTATATAAAACCACAGACATCTATAGAAACGTCACAGTAAAATAATGTTTGTTTATCTGCTATTCTATGGGACCCCTGGTACATCTAGTTCCACATGTACATGTCCTGTATTCATTCTGATGGGTTTGTCCTCTTCTAACAGGACAATGTCCGACCACAGTGGTACAGTGGTAACATCAATGGCTCCCATGTGAGAGACCTGGGTTTAATTCCTGGTCTGTGTTCCACCAGTAAGGGTCCTTGGGTCCAAGACTCCTAACACTACATTTGCCTATCTGTAATACCAGTAACCTTGTAAGTCTTTCTGGATAAGAGCGTCTGACAAATATCGTAAATGTAGAGACACCAGATTATATCCAAGCAATTATGGTTGCCATTCTCACCATATCTCAGAATTGTAAAGTTTTGGTGATCAATGCCTGCAAAATATTTCCTCAAGCTCGTGGATTTGATGCCCAAATATTAGACTGGTGTACCAGTTTTTTTGGAGCTTACTATTATCTATCAATACTTCTATTGTTATGCAAATTTTGAAAAATGTGTAAAAAAAAAATGCAGCGCTTCTTCATTCTGGATTTTGATTGGTCAGAGGTGCTTAGTGCTTTTGAATAAAGACGTAAATCAGGTAGCTAGCTATTTTAGCTAATGCTAATCTAAATGAAGACCAATAGTGTAATACCACTCATGTGGCTAGTTAAGTTAGATATTAAGTGTTTATGTGTTGAGGTTGTGTGAAGATCTGGGGGCGTGGTCTAATCTGCATATTCATGAGTGTGTATATATGGTGGCACAGGGACATTTTGCCGGTTGTTTCTTTAGCATTACAGTCATATTAAATCACGTTAATTTATCTAGATTATGTTACTGGTTTGAAACTTATTGTTTAGAGGTAGTTAATATAATCTTTATAACCTCAGTTCATGTTCAATAATCTCTTACGTCTTACTTATATCCTGTTACTTGTCGTCCAAATTAAAGAATGCAGTGTTGTTGAATTCAGACTTGTTGTTGCTCAGCATGGAAAGCAGTCAGCTCTACCAAAATCACATGACAAGTGCCGCTGATCATTTCTCCACAAAGCTGCACGGGATGTTGCTTGGAGTTGGACGTAATTATAATATTTGTAATTTTTCTGGTGGTAAACAGTCGACTCTCCATTTTCTGGTTGAATTATGGAGCAGATAATCAGACCACAGTGTGCTGTGTTCACATGCTTCAAACTGTCTCCCAATGCAGTAAATCTCCAGAGACGTTTCACCTACAGTTTAATAAATACTACATATTTGGACACTCTCAGGACAGCTTGTGACCAGAAGGTCCTGCGTCTGATCCCAACAATGGACAAGATACAACAAACCAGCTGTGCGGTGAAACACACACTAGTGGACATAACGAAGCTATAACCCCGATCCACGGTGCCCAGGGAGCAGTTGGCTCTAGTTGCCTTGCTCAAGCGCACTTTAGTCGTGTCTTGTCGGTGCTGTGGATCGAATTGGCAACCATCCAGTCACATGACCGGTTCTCTAACCTCGAGCCACAGCTGTACATACGTGTGTTATTATAGACACGGTGTAGATTTCAGTATTCTTTAATGTTTAAGGAAGGAGTCTCCAGTGTCAGGACATCTTTAAAAAGAGAATTTGACACAACATGCTGCATTTTCTGTATTGGTTAATGACCGTTTATCGCTGCTATGATGTAAGTGAGAACCCGTTCTGTGGAAGAACCTTAATTGTAACTATAATCGGATAAAAACAAACACAGCTTGTAAACAGACAGCTCGTGTTAGAGTTGGATTACTAACTCCAGAGGATGCTCTCTAATAATCAACAGCAGGTCCTTCACCACACCGCCGCTCGTCGCTGATTATTTTCCTCTAACAGAAGGCCCCGGAGTGTATTATTCTGTCCTCAATCAGCACTGTCGTCCAAATACAGAATAAATAACAACAGCAGGAGTTCTGTGTGTTGTAATCACCATGTGGGATCAGAGACCAGCTCGAGGCTTCTCGTGTCCCAGGATTCGGGTCAGGATCGGAGGCAGAGCGAGACACGCCCTCTCAAGAGAGTGAGAGATTCCCCTGGATTTATTGTGAATCTGCGGGAGAGTGGGAGAGCAGAGGAGGCTCTTCAGGGAGCAGGCCTGCAGCTGTGGAATGCAGCCCGACGCACATCTGGGGCATCTCCCTGAGAGGGCTTTCATCTCTCTCTCCGCCGCAGCCCTCCCTCAGATCCCCTCGCTTCAACTTTAACACACACACACACACACACACACACACACACAGCACTGCCCTTTCACTTCCCTCCACACTCCTCCTCTCAGCAGAAAAAGAAAGATCCACAGAGTCACGCTAGGTGTTGAAGAGAAGCACAGACAGACATTCCTCTTCTGAGTGAGACTGAGAACCTCAAAGTGCCTGATAAATCTTTTTTTTTTAAAAAAGGCCCCTGGGACTCGGCGTCACGGCTGAGACAAGACTTCAGACTGAACGCACATGCACACACACACACACACACACACACACACACACACACACACACACACACACACACACACACACACACACACACACACAAACACACACGTGTGTGAAGTTTTGGAAAGAAGGAATGCCATAACTAAAGCACGTCATACAAACTTACGCTCTTTGTAGACTTTCCAGTTTCTGCTCACTAAAGAACTTTTTTCAGATCCCAGATTTGACCTTGTCCTCGGCCGCTAGATTTCAAAACAAGGCCCTCAGGCTTCAGTCAATCAATGGATCTGAATATTAAGTAAGAATCGCATAAAAGACAGCAGCAGTTCTCACACAGGGCCTTTTAGATGTCCAGGAGTTACGTCATCATGTTTACTAGCCGTGGCGTTGGCACGACCTGCCGTTGCTACGCTAGCAACCTGCAAAACCTGAAGTCAGAGTTTTAGCATTTTAGCATCGTCAGAGATTTGTACTGCCCCCTGTTGGCAGACCACTTTATCTACATGAAGTGAAAATGTTCAGGAAAGTTGGGTTGAATTGAAATCTACCACCTCACACACACACACACACACACACACACACACACACACACACACACACACACACACACACACACACAGGCTGAAACTGTAACTGTCGTGATGTGTAAGTGATGCCCTCAGACACTGATGTCCGGATCATACACATAATGTTTGGATTAACGTTTCGCATAAAAAGTCTTAAAATCTGTGAAGGGTTGAAAAGAGATGAAGCTAGCTAGCGATTATAGCTAATCCCGGTCCTGGGTAGACGACGGTCGTCATGACAACATTACATTCGGACAGGTTAGTGTGCTCATATTGGAATACCACTAAGTCAGTTAGTTAATGTTTGTGTGTAGAGGTAGCATGAGGACCTGGGGGCATGTCCTAATTTGCATATTTATAAATATGTATAGATATGGTGGCTCTGGGGCATTCCGTTGGTCGTTATAAACGTATCAAGTCATGAATTCAATAAAGATTGTTTTACTGGTTGAATAGTACCGTTCCCTGTCCTGTTTTAACTTCCTGTGTTTGAATTCATCGTGTGCAGAGTCGTAACAATGTGAATAACGGCTGCGTGTTTTCTTTCTATTGCGTCACAGATCCAGAATCCCTCATGGATCGGAGGCAGCAGTGCAGCGTCCCCGGTGCCAGGCTGCGTCGTTCCGTGTGACTCCGTGACTTCCTGTATGACCCCTCACCCCCACGCTGCGAGCGGCGTGTCCGACTTCCTGGGTGTGCCCAGTCCTGGAGGTCACATGGGACAAAGCCACATGGGCAGTCTGTTCGGGAGTCCAGGCATGAGCGCCGGCATCAACGGATACGATCTGAACATGGACCCTGACCGGAAGTCGTCCAGCATCGCCGCCCTGCGCATGAAAGCCAAGGAACACAGTGCAGCCATCTCCTGGGCCACATGATCGCCCAGACACAGCAACGCGGTCGCTCGTGGCGTTCTTTAACATCGAGGCGGAGGAGGAGGACAAAAAAAAAACGAGCGTGGGTGAATACCAGAGCAACCACGATGCCATGTGTGGCAAAGGACGAAGACGGTGAGGGAGTGGACTGACTCAGAGAACAGAAAACTGATTCTTACTTTTATTATTATTCAAAAACCTGTGAAGGAAGAAAATCTAAATTTAAATATAAAATTAATCAAAAATGAGTTCGTCTAGAAAAAATAAACAACACAGATTTGTAGCTCCTGGGATAAAATGCTAAGAAAATAAATAAATAAATAAACGCCAACCCCTGCACTTATCAGATGAACCTGTAGGTCCTAGAATTGAAGAGTCAATGTACAGAAACACAAACAGCCCGAGAATACGACCAGTTTTACCAGTTTATAGAAAAATCCTTTTCCCAAAAGTCCTGATGACCCTCAACAACACACACGTACACACTTAATAATCACCATTTTACACAAAAACGTTCATTTCAGCTGATCGGACATCAGTATAAATGATTCTACACTGCACTGAAAAATTACTTTCGGACGTCTGATAGCATCAGGTTGGTAACGAGCTTGCCGATGTGTGTGACAGTGAGAGAGCGACCCTGGACGTACAGAACCCTAAGGAACACTAGATAATTTACACTATTACATTCAAGGCAACAATAAAACGTAGCAAAAAAAAATTGAGGTTGACTAAAATCCACCAATAGGAGGACAGCAAACTCCCGTGAGAGAGACAAATACATTTATATTTATGGTACTTGGTAGACGTTCTGTTGTCTACCAACTGATACAACCGAGCAGCTGAGGGTTAAGGCTCAATGGCGTAACAGTGGCAGATTGGTGGATTTAAACTTATGACCTTCTGATCAGACATCCAGATGTCTTAAACACTGAGCCGAGCATACGCTTGTGCAGACGCCACACACAGTAGCACTAACGGCAAAACTTTAACAGAATGTGTTCACGCCGAAACTGAGTCAGTGCGAACTAACCCAACCCTGCTAGGACAGATACTATTCTAGCCCCGCCCACATGTCCTAGATCAGCTAGCATGGACACCAGTGAGCTGAATTCTGCCCAGATCCACCTCATAGCCTTGGGCTGCGTCCGAAATCGCGTACTCCCGTACTGAACAGTACGCGAAAGCAGTACGTGAGTGTGACTGGTGTGTCTGAATGTGCAGTACGCATCGAGCAGTACACGAAAAGTTTCCGGATGATGAACTGCATCGGGGGACATTCTGCAGTAGGCGGAGCTGATCACACTGTTCTGTCCCATAATGCAATTCGAGCAGCTCAGACGTTCAGAACTGAAGACGAGCAACATTTTTAAAAACTTTTATATTTTTATAATTTCTATATTAATATTTTTCTAAGGTAAAAAAAATCTAAGGTTGGAAAATTACAATTGGGGATTAAAAAAAACGGTGTGACGTGACGTCATGCGTCACATGACATTGTAAAGACAGCGTATCTAGTGCGTCCAAATACTGGAATTGCGTACTGCTTTAACGGTAACACAGTGCACACTGCTTCTAATTCGGTATGTACTGCTTGAGTAGGCGATTTCGGACGCAGCCTTGGAGATTTCAGTAACAAAGAGGATTCTGGGTAATTCGCCAAAGTTCTGTAGAACCTTCATGACCTCGAATAAGTGTTTAATGACGTCCAGTGACGTCTGGTCTGTGATGAAAACAGAAAGTTGAAATACAGAGTAAAAAAAACATAATCTATTGTCCTTCTGTGCGGTTAGCAACCCGTCTCACACACACACACACACACACACATACACACAGACACACACACAGACACACACACACACATACACAGACACACACACACACATACACACACAGACACACACACACACACACACAGACACACACAGACCCACACAGACACACACACACACACACACACACACACACACACACACACACACACACACACACACACACACACACA
>JAOVVF010000004.1:1249505-1263220 GCA_028565595.1 Duopalatinus emarginatus
CCGTCCTCTTTATCCTAAAATCTATCAATAAACACTGAGAACAGAACTGTGGTATAATCACAATAATACACTCCAGGCACATATTGACACTGGGGGTAAAAATTTAACAAAAATGAAATGACCACATGACGAATGTTAAATAATTAAGAAGCATCACTCGTTACCTCGTATCCAAACTGCAGCTCGTCAGACGTCAGCATGATGATGTCATCGTCGATGGCCAGAACCGCCTCTGTCTCGATCTCATCGAAAGGAAAGAAGCGATTGCTGAGTTTGTTTTCTTTGGTGCGAACCACTTTGAGAGGAACAGCGATTTTGGGCCAAAGAGATTCTGCACGCAAGAAAGAAGACATAAAAAAACTCTTTATATATTTATATACATATTTTAGATCTGGGAAATAAGAGATGATCACAGAGGGAGAACACAAACACAAGGAGCACGTATGAATCCGACCACAATGGCATTCCTCGCAGGGCAGGAAAGACAAGCCGGTGTATTTTCAGTCGTGTAAGAGCTTGGGAGCGCTCCATGGCACGGGCAAGATGGACGGAACGTATCGTGTCACCTAATAAAGCTCCAGAGAAGGTCCTGATTTACGGCGACGCGGGGGAGAGAACACGCCGGAGTGCGTAATTAAACTCTGAGAATGCAGCGATATGGGATTTACAGAGTCTCTTGTGTACTTTCTCGTCTAGCAAAGTACAGACGTTCAGTGGGAATAAACTAAACACTGAAATGATTCACACGTCATTTCTCAGTGTCTGCAGAAGCATTAGAAAAACCGCCAGGCTCTCAAAGATGGCTCTCGGGGACTCGTAATCGGCTTCGTACTCTGTTACTAGCCGTCAGCTTCCAGAACAGAAACATTACTCACAAATTACTTTGGTTAATAAAAAAAAAACGCTACAGTAAATAAATACATTACAGATATTACACAAGCGTAAACATCTCCGAACTGCTCGACGTAAACAAACGCAATCGCTAACGGTAACCAGGAGGAGAAGGAGAGGAGGGAGAAGGAGGAAATCCAGACGTATTTCAGCATGGGCTTTAGCTTTGACCTGTGAAGAGGACCTTATTAGTCATAATGGGTCACAAAGCTCCTGCTCGGCTCCACTGACGCCTCTAATCAAAGGCAACACTCGCCCATTAGTCCACTTCAAAGTTCCCCACCACGTCATTATATTAGTAAAATCTATGCTGAGGATATAATTAATTATTCTTCCCCGCTCTTTCCCCGAGCTGTTAGTGTAAAGGCTCCATAAACAGGCACAAAGCTAATTGCCTTGTTAAGACGTGTCATTAGAGAGTGAAAAAGTCAGAGAGCAGTTTAATAAATAACCGTTAACATCGGCTTACAGTGATGCTGAGGTCAGATACAGATGGGAGACGATTTAAATGAAAATCTAAAAACTAAAGAATCTTAGTGAGACGTTGAGCCACCAGAACAGCTTCACTGAGCCTCGGCATCAATACGACACATATCAGAAATTCCATCCTTCATCCTAAAGACTTTCCCTCAGTTAATGTTTTGATGAGGATGATGATGGTGAAAGTAAAGTGAAAGTGAACTATTTGCCTACTGTGCTTGCAGACTGAGGAATGTATTTAACCCATCCGTGCAGTGTAACACACACACACACACACACACACACACACACACACACACACACACACAAGTGAACACTAGGAGGCAGTGAACACACCTGCCTGGAGCAGGGGGGCTGCCCCAAAGCACAGCACCCAGAGAGCAGTTGGGGAATTAGGTGCCTTGCTCAAGGGCACCTCAGTCGTGTCTTGCCCTGTGTGGGGATCGAACCCGGGACCTTCTGGTCACGAGACCAGAGTGGTTCTGTAACCACTAGGGTGCGGCTGCCCTGGTGGCAGAGACGCTTTCTTTCATCTTACACATGACACCAAAATCTCTTACAGCCAATAAACTGGGTTGAGACCTGATGAGGGTCATAGAATATGATTTACATCACTTTGATCGTCATCGACTTGGTTCCCATCAGGACAGAAACATTTTTTTTTAATCCAGAAGAATTGTGGATTATTTTACAGTGGTTATTCATTCCAAGAGGACAAGCAGAGGCTAAATAAATAAATAAATAACCGACCCCTTCACAAGGAGGAGTAAGCCACAGAAGGTGACGGCTGAAACAGCTGGTGATCACAGACTGATCCATCACAGCATATTAACAGTGATATTATTGTGATGAGTATTGTGATATAACTTTTTTTGCCGTAACGCAATCCATACTGAAAAATATTTGTTTGTTTTTTTATTTAATTAGAAATAAAATCGAGATCAAACTAACCCATGTTGCTTGTTCGGTACTAAAACTGTTTAATATAAACTGTAAGACAAATTCTCTTTCAGAAACTCACAGTACTTTAATGAAACACTCGTTTAATGAAACACTCATTTAGAACGGCTTTACAATTTAGAAATGAAAAATGGAGTCCTGTAGAATAAAGAATGATGGATCTGCAGTAGCAGTTGTTTAATTATTATTCTTTATTTCACTGCCAGTATGTGGGTAAACTTTAATAAAGCATAAAAGTGTATAAAATGACTGATAGAATGAGATGGTGTCCACACACACACACACACTAAGTGCAACACAACACACTAAGTGCTCAAATATTTTCCACTGTTTTTTTTTCCTAAACATTTACCAGTTCAGGGGCCAAATAGTTGATTCTCATTTATGATGTAAACACGAGCCAGAGAAGCGGGTCTGGCTTTGGCTGTCCGCATGGCATGACGCTCGGCTCCCACAGAAACGAAATCTGACTTCATTTAGGCTACTTTAGATCAATTTATAGTCCTCTTCACAATGTTTGACACACCACTTCACTGGTTTGTTGTTAAGGACCGACAGAACAATGACTGAATGTAGTGAACACTGAGGAGCAATGGGGAGCGCTAGGGGTAGACCAGGGGGACACTGGGGGACACCGGGGGAGCACTGGTGGACACTGGTGGACACTGGTGGACACTGGTGGACACTGGTGGACACGAACCACAGCAGTCCATAATGCAAAATTGCATACAAATTAATTTAGACATTTTACTGCTAATTTTATTATTTACACAACATCCACAAATAAATTAACATCTAATCTGCATTAAATATCTAATTAAAAATCTTATTTAGTTCCTCTACCTACCTTGTTTACTTACCTACTTAATTACCAGTTTAGTTTCTTGCTTACTTATATACTTGTTTACCAACATACATACTAGTTCATTTACGTCTTCACTTACTTACTTTGCTTGTTCACTTAGTTTACCAACCCAACTACCCAAATATTTATTTACTTACTTATTTACCTACTGATTCATTACAGACTTCCGTGCTTGTTTACTTACTTTCCTATTTATTAGTTTAACTACTTAGTTGCTACCTACTTTATCAAAGTTATCTACCTCACTGTCTACTGTATGTACTCTAACTGTTTACTTATGTACTTGTTTACACACATATTTACTTATTTATCTATCTTTGACTATTATTTATTTATTTACTTATCTACTTGTTTACCTGACAACTACGTACTTGAATACTTAATTATGTACTTGTGGATATAAGTGGTTTAGGGGACCGGTCTCATGACCGGAAGGTCCTGGGTTTGATCCCCACACAGGCTAAAACATAACTGAAGTGCCCTTAAGCAAGGCACCTAACTCCCCCGACTGCTCCCCAGGTGCCGTGGTTTGGGGCTGTCCCTCCCCCGCTCTGGGAAAGTGTCTTCACTGCCCCCCAGTGTTCACTGTTGTGTGTGTTTCACTACACGGATGAGTTAAATACGGAGGTCACATTCCTCCTGTGTGTGAGTACAGTAGGACAATAGTTCACTTTCACTTCACTTGTTGACTTACTTAACCATGTTTTTTTTTTTATCTAAGTTTGTATTAAATTATTTATTTATTTACCTAAGCACCTGTGTACACATTTATTTATGCACCTGCATATGGACTTCATTACTTAATTTTTTAATTATTATTTTTAATTACTTGAATTGAAGTACTTGGTGAGTTAACTGATTGTTTGTTTATGAACTTTCCTGTCTGATTACATACCCACCGACTTGCTCCCTGTTTAAACGTTTACCTCAGATTCTCACGTACTTATTCCACCCTATAATTACACAGAATGTAGAATTGATTCAAACCTTCAGGTGGACTTTTGTTCTGGTTGTTCCAGACCACCAGCAGTTTGGCCAGACTCGGCACTTTAGAGATCTCTGTGATGACCCTGAAGAGACTCTCGACCCGGTCGTAAGTCAGAACCACGGCAGTGAATCCCGGGGACCGGGGAGGAATCAGCGGCAGGAACAGCGGACTGTTCACACTGGACCATTTCTGTTACAGAAACAAACATAAACACAAAAACACAGCGTGTTTTTATACAATTATAACAGAACAAATGACTTTGTAAACATTACACACACACACAGATTTATGCTGGGTAACATCATGCCACCACATTGCTGATTATTTTTATGCTACAGAGCAGCAGAGTGGAATTCTTACACTCGTAAAGAGGTTGTAACCTTCCTACAGGAACACACTGCATTGTAGGGTTTTACACAGAACATTCCTTTGCTGCTGTTATATTTTAAAAATAGTCAAAAACTGGAAAAATTTGATGGAAATTTTACTGTTCTTCAAATTGGAATAAACGTGAACCTTTTCTGTGACTAAATGCTTTAACACACAGTGAGGTAACGCGTACTGCAGCCCAGAAAACAACTTTAAACAGGAATTAAAATGTAAATATTATGCAGAAAACTACAAACCAGCAGTTCGGACCAGACGATTAAAACCGGAAAGGAGCTCCAAGAGCACGCAATAGACTCTAAAACAAAGGTAACAAGCAGCTGGAGGAGTGTGCTGTGACCTTTGCCTAAACCTTCTCCCTCAAAACTTGGGAAACTTTTCAAGCACCATCAGCTCGGCCAGTAGGAGCCAAGAATTTCCGCTCAGTAATCAGGAGAAAATGTGCCCAATGTTGGACCCAAAGCGGCCCGCAAAGTGTTACTGCCATGGAAAAAGTCTTCTCAAAGCTCCCACAGATCTATCAAAGTCTAATCCGGTTAATGCCTCGTGTGTATAAGCGCCACATTCTTCACTGTGGACTCCAAGTGTGAAACTTCGGAAGGAGCCGAGCCGAGCACTTTGGCTAATATACAGAGAAATCTGGGTCTGCTTTTAATTTAACTTCTTTCTACTCATTTACTGACTTACCTACTTCTTTACTTACTTATAGTCTTACTTTTTTCTTTACTTCTTTACTTACTCAGGTATTGACTTACCTACACGAGCAGGTACTTGTTTATTTAGCTTGCGTACCTGTTCCGTTTAATATTTACAACTCTACCCACTACAATTTTTATTTTCTTGTTTACATTTGAACTTGTTCACTTCCTCACCCACAGAACTACTTGTTTATATATGTAATTGCTTATGTACTTACTTGCTTAATTACCTCCATCTTTACTTATTTATTTAATTATTTGCTTACAGAGCTTATCATTTATCTATTTATTCAACCTACCTACTGGGTTACCCACTTATTTGCTAATTTTTTCTACACATTTGCACTTTGCTTGTTTTCCTACTTATTCACTTCTTAAAACATTACCCGTTTACTTAATTTAACTATTACTTGTTTTTTTACCTATTAGCTTGTTTACTTACCAGAGTACAGTCGTCTCTCTCTACTTCACGCTTCGAGTTTTGCGGCTTCGCTTTTTCGTGGGATTTCAAAAAACAGTAATATGATACATTTCAATACAATACAGTGTGTACTGTAGTGTACAGTCTCATAAAAGGTTATGAACAGTGTGGAGAAGGTTAATAAGGGAGTAAAAGGTTAATAAGGGAGTGGGAAAGGTTTAAAAGTGCGTGGATAGTATAGTATAGGTATTTAGTATACGTAAATACTAAAATAATACACCTTCTCTACTTCGCGGAATTTCACTTATCGCACGGGGGGGAACGTAACCCCCGCAATAAACGATAGACGACTGTACTCGTTTATTTAAATATGTATTAAATATGGCACTTGTTATTTTTATCAGCCGGGTAAAACACCATCGGTGACTTGTTGGACCCGTTTCACTTGCACATGCACGCGAGACGTCGCTGCGTGACTTGGAGACTTGGTTCATCACTTTAACACCACTAAAGGTCTCGGCCATTTCTACTTCGAGTTGAATTTTATGGCTGCGCTGTTGTGGAGTCAGTGCAGCGGGGGTGCACGCGAGCCCTGGCAGAACTCGGGTAAAGCTGAGGGATATCGCAGGCGTCAGTGGTTGTCTGCTGCCAGTGTGAGGCTTGGCTCTTCTTCCTGGGCTCGCTTTAAAAACAGCCCATAAACTCCCAAAGATGCACGGACTAGAGCGGAGATCGAGTGACGCTGTAAAGTAAATATCGCAAAGTGCAAAGCACTTGGAAGCTCTCTGATGCGGTCATGTAGAGAGCTGCTCTTTACTGGCCTCAGTGAGGAGGAGGAGGAGGAGGAGGAAACAGCCAAGATTTGCAGATTGTAGTGCTGCAGATCCCAGAAATTAGTTCATCTTCACAAATCTTCTGTTAATCTTCTGTGAGTTCGGATCAGACAGTCTACACTTCAAACCCCACACACATTACTGAGTCCTGGTCCTCCATCACCCCGTCACCAGGTCACCGGTTGTCCCTCCTTGTATACTGGGACACCCCCCACAAGACGTGCTGTTTTGGAGATTTTGAGACATTTGGCCATTTGGGCAAAGTCTAATACAGGGTGCTTATTCATATCCAGGACGGGCTGGTGTGGGGGCAGGTTTTCATTCCAACCAAACAAGAGCCACACCTGGCACTGTACTGAAGGCCAAGACTGACAGGTGGAGTCATATGAGGCTTCGGCTTGGCTGCACCCACACGGGCCCTTTCTACCTAATACATCCCATCCCTTTACAGGTGCCACTGTAATATAATCAATTATATTAATTTCACCTGTCTGTGTGTGTGTGTGTATGTATACAGAAAGAGAGGGAGGGAGAGGGAGAGAGAGAGAGATCCTGTTTACACCCTACCAGCAGGTCCACTGCTCTATTATTCTGTTTATATCACCAACAATTCTAAGTTTTGACTTATATAAACTTCCATCTTTATTTAGACGTACAAGCGATGACACTGGAGACTCCTTCCATACGTGTTACATAAACACATTTCTCCATACAGATCAATGATCAGATACGCTACAGATACGATGCTGTATTACAACGAGCACTTTGATCAAAAGGAGCTGCACTAACGTCAATGCTGCTGTTTTGGAAAATCAATCGGGATCAGTCGGAATGGAAATGAACATCTCTGTAATGAATCCTTATTTACTGACGTACTTACTGACTTTACTTCTTCTTTACTCATCACCTACCCTCTTAATTACTTTGCTACTTATTGACTGACAATGTTTACATTTATACCAAAAAAGGACAAAACTGCTACTAAACACAATGTTTATGTTTACATTTATAGCAAATGGTCAAAACTACTACTAAACACAACGCTTTACATCTGTACAAAAAAAAAAAATGTAAAAAATTAAATAAATAAATAAAATAAAAAATTTAAAAAAAGAACATAACTGCACCTTACTGCTCCCACTAGCTGTGGGCTATCTGCACTGATATTTATATCCCTGTATTTAGTGTTAATGGTTTTTGTATATTGTAAATTGTCTTGTGTATTTATTAAAATTGTCTTGTGTATTTATTCTACCTATTTACTGATCTATTTATGTACTTACGTTCCTACTTGGGTACCTTAGAGCTTCCTACCTACTTCCTTTTTTACTTACATAAGTAACCAGGTAAGTAAATAAGTACTGTACATTTAGTTTGTGTAGCTGTTTATTTATATAATTGTTTAAGTGTTTGTTTATTTATTTAACATCTAGTGATTTTGTTTCCTATGCACTTCATTACTTACATACTTACATGTTTATTTATGTAATAATTTACATACACGTTTAATTACCTGTATCTTTAATTCTTTAACAGTTTATTGAATGATTTGCTTACACACATCCTTATTCATTTACCCACTTAGTTCACTGACTTTTTGTATTTCTTTTTATGTGCATTTCTTCACCTCCCTACTCAATCATTTATTTAATGAATTACCATGTGTGTAATTTGTTTAACACCGACTTGTTGACTTTACACATGTACTTCACTCACCTTATGACCTACATTTGTACTTTTCTTGTTCTAAACAGAGCTGCTGCTCTGAGAGTTTTGCAGCTGCTAGAAAATTCACTGATCAGAACACCAAACAGATATAAATGTAGTAATAATGTACGTACAGAAGCCTAAACAACCGTATTAATAAAAGGGATTCATTAATAAAATGTTTAAAGTTGGCACACAGACGCTACGCTCTATATATTTCCCACACAGACCGGCGTGAGGCTCCTCCTTCCGCAGGTGCCCAAAAATAAATAAAATAAACCCCTCAGTGGTTAACCAGCTCTTTGGGTCTGCCACGGTCTGCCACCACAGATGCAGCCATCTTTCACTCGACATCAGTCAACCGTCCTACTAATAAAAACAAACTATATTAGCCGATGGAAATTTCTTTGAAGTATCTGACATGGACGCACAAGCTGAGGGGAAATCATTAAAGTACCACTGTGACATATAAGTGGTAAAGTGGTACACGAGCGTTCCGTCTGGAACCCGAAGCGCTCGAATCTAATTGAGCAGGCTCCAGTGCGGTTTGGTGAGCGTCTGTAAGCCTGCGAGTCGGCAAAACAAACAAGAGGAAAAGGAGATTTACGAGGGGCGGCGTGCGAGGAAATCGGCGTGACGTTCACCTGCTGGTTGGAAGGTGTCGGGAAAATTAATAACCTTTTTCATTTAAAGGTCGATTCCGCTCAATCCAGCTGGGATCGTATTCAAACCGCTTCATTACAGAATCCTATGGAAAGAAATCGGATCGATCACAATAACTTCTAGTTCATGTTCTTCGCCCATTGAGAAAAAATAAAAAGTATAAAAGTATACGAGTGCGAGTTGGCTATAATTATGGCGCGACAGTTGCAATGAAGGAGGGCAGCTACGAGCAGCTCTGAGTGACGGTGAGGGATTGCAGGCCGTTTCATGTGGGTCGAGGAAGCTTTGGCGAGTCCTGCAGCTGGAATCATGCGAGTGCTGCTCTGGGATTAGGCGAAAATGGAAGCCAGATGAAAGCGTGGACGCCTGTTCAATCACAGAGAGTTCAGGAACATGAAACGTTCACCTCCACGCTGTCGTCCGGAGCGGAGATGCGATACACAATAGATCGCTACATGTTAAAAATAAGCGAGACGCAATGTTACTCATCTTTTATGTTACAAGACTTCATCTAATTTTAACCGACCAGTAGTTTGTACGACATTTTTTTAACTTTTTTTTACCTGAATCATTAACATATAGATTGCTTGTCCTGGGTGACGTTATTTTTCTGACCAATCAGGTCGCAAGTCAGGACAGAAACATGTAGGACAAAGTGGACCTTCTTAGTGACTGATTTACATAAACAGGATAAAAATATTTAAGCAAAAACCAGCGTGTCCACTTCTGGGATGTTCACTGGTACGTGATAATGTGATGTCTCACATTAACTAAATCTACAGCAACATCAAACAATTTCCTTGTCACTAAACTTTAACCAAACTCTACATTAGAGAAAAGAAAGAAAAAAAATCTAAATCTAAGCTGGGCTGGTCAGCGAGCTGATACTAAGTTGCTAGTGTGCACATTACTTTTTTTACTTCAAACAAAGTAAAAAGTTAAATAAATAAAAGTCAAGACTTCATTTTGTTGATACAAATTTTTTTTTAAAATTACATTGTAAACATTCATTATTTAAGTGTTAATTTTGGAGCTTTTCCTTAAACGTCCTTAAAAGAAAACAATAAACACTAATATGAATATTTTTTATATAAATCAGTGGATATTTTAATGTTTGAACTTTACAATATAAAGAAAACAAAATGACTGTTTTTACAAACTTAAGTTTTTTCGTCTTTAATTTTCTTTGACAAACTAATTAGTATTTTTTAAATATATTCTATTTTAGTGACTTTTTGTTTTCGTAATTTTTGTTACTAAAATCCAATTTTATTTGACCTTACTTTACATTTTAATTGTTTTAATTTTTTAACTTCTTACTATTTTTTCCACGACTTCTTCTATTAATAGCTTTTAATTAATAAATTAATGATTAAACATAATTAAGAAAACCATCCAAACAGAACACAGCAAAGATCCACCGGTCATCAGAAATATTTTACACTACACTCACAATATGATTTCTGAGAACTGCAACAAAACTATTGGGCAAAATTTGTAGGAATAAAAGAACTGAACCGTTTAATCAGACTTAAAATAAAGCTGCTTAAAAGACTGGAAGAGAAAGAAGGAGTACGGTAACAGGCCATACGTGGATCTGACTTGTCCTGCTCGTGTCTGAGTTCCTTTAAAGCTGCAACACAAAAGGCGGGTTTGACAGCATCTCCAGAAACACCCGAGGAGTTGGAGAAATGTGTTTTCAATTACGTCCCGGTGGATACAGAACGACAGAAAAAGGAAAGAAAAAAGCGTTTGATTTATTTAGTGCTCGGTTCCAACAGCGCTGTGAGCCTGAACTAGGAGAGTATTTCATCCCTCCTCTAACGCTGGAATGTTTAAAGGACAGAAACACAGCGCAATTAACCTCACGATGGGATCCGGGGCTCCGTCACTGAGGCTGGTGTGACGACTGATAACAGACACGACACAGGATGAAGAAGTCAAGTGCACAATCTAATGAGTCTAAAAAACCCTGAAGAAGCCACAGTTCCTCCTTATTCACTGTGACCAATAAGCACGCAGACGCAGTACCACATGACCTCACACTTACCTGAAGTTCAGACAGACTACAGAAGGAAAAATGAATAAGCGATGTGTGAAACTGACGCATGACATCACGGCACTAGTGAATGCTGATTGCTCTTTATTTTATTATAAAGAGATGGTAGGATGAGGTCATAAATATAAACGTGCCCCACTATGTTATCGTTGCTATAGTAACAGATCGGTTAAAGGCCAGACAGATGAGCAAAGTCCACGTAACCAAAATGTTTTCTGTGATGAGGAGTTTATTTAATATTTATGTCAGGAGTCTTCAGTTTTTGGACAGAGGTTTTTTTTTCCCTGATAAGGAAATGAATGTTTATAGCTGCTATAACATAAGGTTAAAAACAAAAAAAAAAACAAAAAAAAACACAACCACAGCAAAACAAAAACACGGAACCAACTCGTTTCATATACATAACTAGTAACTATAAACAGATAAAAATAACGACAGACTTTAGAGTTTAAAATAGAAACTTTTTTAGAAACAAATTTTTGTTTCTATATGATCTCAATTTATAATTGACGAGTTTTACATCTTTATATTTGTGATTCAGTCTTATTGGTTTAATGATTTTTTTCTTTAACTTTTCTTTTTTAACCTTTTAAGTGTAAACTGTTCTTTACTTATTCATTCATTCATTCATTACCTGTTGTCAAACAACTGCGAAGATTTTATGTTTGATTTCAATTTTAATTTTTTTCAAGAATAATTTTCAGGGTGTGATTTCTTATTCTATTTTATTTCTTATTCTATAACTAATTCTACTTTGATTTCATCTACTTTATTTTTTTGAAATTATACTGTTCTATTATTTATTTTGATTAATTCTCCTTTTTTAAAAACTCACATTAAAAAAAAAAAAAACCTTTTTCTGTTCTACTGACATTCTTTAATACTTACACCAACTTTTATAAAAATTGCCTTAAACTAGGTTGTTTATATTTCCTTAAGAATTCTTCTACCTGAACATTAACTGTGGATGATGAACGGGTGATGATGAACAGATGAACAGTGCAGGTTTCTTATCGTAAAAGACAAACCAGGTTCTAAAATTACAAACGTGATTTCAGTTTAAAACCACTGATTCAGAAGTCCGTTCAGTACAACCGCTGCTGGTTATCGACCTTCACTGCAGTATATCAGGGTTGTGACCAGTGTATCAGAACTGACCACTTTTTCCCAGCAGCATTCTGTAATGTGTATTTATTTTTTAAAAACATTTTTTTAGTTAAAAATTTTTTTTTTAGTTTAGTTTAGTCTTCTGTTTACCTTTTTTTGTTTAAGTTCTTTGTTTTTTATTCCTTTTTTCATTATTATTACTGTAGTAGGTAGACTGATATCAGGATTAATCCAGTTAAATAAAAATAGAATAAAGCGTATAAAAAAATAAAGGTAATAAGTGTGGTGTGAAGCCTGGTGTACTGTATTCACTCACCACGACCGGGGGGTTGTTCCATTCTTCATAGGTGCGTGCTGCGTAGGGATAAATACGATCGTTGATGATCTGCAGTGTGGTCAATCCGATGGCCTTCATGGAGCTGAAATACGCCTCCCAGAACCAGCGAGCCTGAAAAATCCACACAGAAAATAAGGCTTAATATCATTAGGCATGGATAAAGTCTGCAGAGTGTAACTCTGTCTCGGTTCAGGGTCTGCAAAGGACGCGGACACGGAAACGGGACAGCCTAGTGACGCAAAACAGTTTATAGTGGCATGTCACGATGTAGACGACACAATGCATCATTACACCTCCACATCACTGACAGGCTAATGTTCAAGGAAATTAAAAATAAACCCCCAATGGATCCTAATGGAAAAATTGTTTATTACTGAACATATTACTAACACGTCCTTTCACTTGTGACAGGTACGACTGTAGTGAGATAATAAATGTGATTTACGGCACCTCTTAGCAGTTTTAATGGTGGTTTTAATGTTATGGCTGACGGGTGTGTATGATGACATCACCGTCACATGACTCAGTCTTTAGCAACACAATAAACACGGTCAAAAACATTATTCTTAAATATTAGCTTTAAAAACCAGTGAGCTTAATCCGTTTGAGGGTTTATAATTTCCCACTGACTGTGAATGTTATAAAACTACACTGAGGTGTGGCGTCTCTGAGAGACAGACGGTCTGTCAGTCAGTTTATTCACCCTGTCTGTGACGTCACTCAGAACATCAGAACACATTCACACTTCTACTAACTAGAGGATCTGATGTCATACGGTTTACAGAGAGATCCGCATCAGGAGAAGAGCTCTCTGTCTCTGTGAGTCTTTCTCTCTCTCTGTGAGTCTCTCTGTGTCTGAGTCTCTCTGTGTCTGTCTGTCTCTCTTTCACAGTGTCTTTCTTAAACAGAGTCTCTCTCTCTCTTTATGTCTCTCTCTTTTACTCTGTGTCTCTCCATTTCCGTGTCTCTCCTACATGGAGTCTCTCTCTGTATGTGTCCTTTTACTCTGTGTCTCTTTTTGTGTCTCTCTCTCTCTTACTCTGTATGTCTTTATTTCAGTGTTTCTATCTCTATCACGCTCTCTCCCTCTCCCTCTTTCTCACTCTCTGTGTCTCTCTCCCTGTATCTGTCCTTCGATGTCTTGTTTTGGGTCCCAGACTCTATCGCTCTCTGTCCTTTCACCCTGCTCTGTCTCTCTCTCTCTCTCGTTGTATGTCTCACACTTCCACACCCTCACTCTCTCTTACTCTGTCTTTCTCCCTCCGTCTCTCTCATCCTGTCTCTCTCTCTCTCTGTCTCTCTCTCTCTCTCTCTATATA
>JAOVVF010000004.1:1263907-1274789 GCA_028565595.1 Duopalatinus emarginatus
CACACACACACACACTCACACACACTCACACACACTCACACACACTCACACACACTCACACACACTCACACACACACCACTTTAAACATGAAATTTGGAAATTCAGATGGTGCTTAAAAAATGAATAATGATGCTTTAATAATGCTACACAGTTTTGTGGAACGTCAGAAATAAAACTTATATTTCTCGACAATCTGAGCACTTTTTATAATAAAGATAATTAAATAAATGCTAAACATTATTAATCTTAATAATTGATTCATATTATGTTGCCTTTTTTGCGTTGCTAGTTTATTTAACAGTGTCCTATATTACCTACACTGCTGTTCAGCTCCCTGTGACGGTGGTGCAGTGGACCTTCTCCCATGTGATCTCTCTACTTAAAGTAATGCTGTGGTAGTGCTTCTTGAGCCGGTCCAGCTCTCTTCCTCCTCGTCTATACACTCTCGTACAATCGCTAACTAACTGCATGGCGTCTCTGCCGTCGTATAGCCGCGGTGCATTCTGGGAGTTTGAGTCCAGCGCTTGTTGCGACATCACTACCTCTAACAAGCGCTAACTGCTCACAGGGATCAACTAAAACAAAATAGAGAACTGAACATGTCAGAAATATTTAAATATAAACATATTCAGTGTCTCAGGATGAAGTTCCTATTTAACCCGAGACTGGAAGCGAGTCTGAAGTCGTGAGACATTTAAAAAACCATCGGAACAAATGAGCGGCTGTGATTTAAATGGATGTCTGTAATAATCAGCCCTGGTCCAGGAGAAACGGAGCTGGAGTAATTTAGCAACATGTTTTGATTTGACTTTTTTTATGTCCAGCAGAAGGGAGGGGGGAAAGTCAGCCTCGTATTATTTTTGGCCGCGGCTTGTCTGAAATGATTATTTCCCCGGCGCGCCATTGAGGGAGACACGTTATGAAGAAGCACAGATGGGGATGTTAGTACGGCGGAACAGAGGTCATAACTTCTCGCTGTATTAAACTTCACATGACGGCTCAAGATTTAGTCAGATCCGGTGCCGGGGGCACCGAGTCAGGCAGCCGGAGCAGCTCAGTGACGTTAGAGCTCGAGTTTATTGACACCTGATTTGACTCGGCAGGTAATTCCCAGGTTTACTTGCTACGTTAAAGGACTGAAATCATCAAACTGCCCGGTAGAATCCTAATCCTCTTAGACTAAACCCTCGTTTTCAGCTTTTAAAGCCACTCTGGGTGTCAGTGTGCTTTAGTAAAATGATCAGTGATGAAGTGGAGGTTGTGTATCGAGGTCTTTTAATCCTTTTATACCATAGACTAGGATTACAATGTTTTTATTAACAAGCACACAGTTTTCCAGTCCAATTCCTACACAACAGCCACCAACCAGGGAGGCAGAAGGGTATCACGTGATTCCTTAGAGTCACGTGTAGTCAGCGCTTGTTTTTTTTTTTTGTTGTTTTTTTGCTGCTGCTTATGTAACATCAGGGGTGGTGAAACACACTAATAGAAAAGCACTACATCCCACCTCCATATGCATGAGCTCATAGACACCCATGATTGGCCAGTGTGGCTGTACTGATACAGGAGAGAGTACGCCACCCATCCATCCCCGACAGCATGACCAGTTTGGCTCTCTAGACTCTAGAATCATTGGGATTCAAACCCATCTTTTATGTTGGTCCACTCGGGAGCCCCAACAAACATACGTGTAATCTGTTTATAGCAACGAAGCCGAAAATTCACATGCTGTGGTGTTTTTTTGCATGTTGCATTCAGATGATAAGCAGCAAGAGTGCGGCTGCTTCAATGAGCCACTGTGCTACCGAGTGACACAGAACCACAATGACCTTTTCCGTGAGATGAAGGCTTTCTAACTTACAGGTCTCACTTCCACTTACATTTCTCACTTACTGGTCTCACACTTTTAAAAAAAATAATTTTGCGTTCAAGTTAAACTTTGTGTTTCTGTAGGAATCACGTTAATATCACCCTCCTTACCTGTCTCTGCATCTCCTCCACCTGTCTATGAGGAATACTTTTCAAAATCAGATACATCTCCGGAAGTTTCTCCTCCGGAATGACGACCGACGCTCTGAAAACAGAAAGCGCGACAATTTAACCTCTACGTTAACAAATTAGTATAAAAACACTCAGATGTTTTTAAAGGCGTCATAAAAAAAACTGTGTGCAGACATACAGTATTTTACTTTTTTTTTTTAAAAAACATATAACATTAACAAATAAAAAATAAAATATAAGGCAAATATTACTGCTGAAAAAATAGCTGCATTTTTTAAATGTTTAAGACAAAAAAAATGCCTGTTATATATTTTTCAAGTAATTATACAGTTTAGCTAAAAAATATATATATATATAAAAATAATCAAAATAAAAGTAATAATATTATTTAGCCACCAGCCACAGTGAACAAAAATACAATTATTAGATTAATAAAACTCAGAAATGTGGTGAACACTGTTTAACTTTAAACCTAATCTCCTTCTAATCTAGTTTAAATACACAGTGTGTGAGTGAATATGAAATATTTCCTTTATAATTTTTCTATATAACTACTTTCCTATACACTGAAGTGGCAGAAAAACTGGCTGATGATTGGTGATTGTTGTAGTTATTGTCTTCTCCTCTCTGCAGGTTGTCTAGTGTAGAAAGTTTTTGCACTTTGGTAAGTTTTCTAATTGATGCTACATGACTCTTTCTAGTAGTGCTCTAGTTTTTGTCCTGGTTTGATCCTGATCTTCTTGAAACCCTTACTAGCTTCGGATACTCCAAGAAATCGACTTTGTAAGTCGCTCTGGATAACGCGTCTGCTAAACGCTGTAAATGTAAATGGTATGCTGGTGTCTCTATGATGGTCTGGGGTTTGTTTATCTAACATTCCATGGGACCCCTTGTACATCTACAAACGTCTCTGACCAGTGAACACTGTGTGTGTGTGTGTGTGTGTGTGTGTGTCTCTTTTAGGGGTGCTGAAAAAAATTCTTCAAACAATTGCGATTCTGAATCGATTCAAAACACCCCAAAATCAATTTTTAAATGCGTTTAAGTTTTATTTTTTGCCGCTCCGACTCCCGAGAGTACTGCATATCGCATTACGTGTCCAATCGGCCACCGTGGAGGAAGGCCGTCTAGGCCACCATACAGCAAGCTAGTTAGCAGCATGACTTGCTAGCAGACAAAATTACACAAAATATAAAGGCAGTAATGTGTTTGTATTTTCAGTAAAGGTTAATGCACTGTGATAGACTGAAGTCTATGTTTACTTTTGTATTAATATATTTGGAGTTATTTGTTTGTTTATCTGCTATTCCATGGGACCCCTGGTACATCTACAAACGTCTCTGACAGGTGAATACTTTGTGTGTCTCCCCTTTAGGGGTGCTGAAAAAAATCAAATCTTTAAACAATCGCGATTCTTAGTTCTGGCGATTCTGAATCGATTCAAATCGATTTTTCTAGCAGATAAAATTACACAAAATATTAAATACAGTAATGTACTATGACTATAAAGTTTTATTTTCAGTTACAGGTATAAAGCACTGTGGTAGACTGAAGTCTGTGTTTACTTATGTATCCATAAATTTGGAGTTATTTGTTCATTGATAGATTTTTTTTATTTTTTTTATGAAAAAGCCAGGCAGCTAAACGAACCTACTACGTTTTGGTATAAATATAAAATGATGAAAAAGATTTGATACAGTAAGGGACCTAAAAGAGTTGTTTTAAATAAATGTTCTATTTGTTTACATTGTTGTTTCATCTTGTCAACCACATAATTTAAAGAAAATTTATAAACCACGTGAATAGAAAAATCGTTCCTGAATCGAATCGTGACCCCAAAAATCAGAATCGCCAGACACAGAGTAATTCACACTCCTAGTCTCCTCTCTGATGAGTTCCACTGTTCATGTCCTGCTTTCATTCTGATGGGTTTGTCCTCTTCTAACAGGACAATGTACCAGTTTGGGGAATCCAAGTCTAAGTCAGCAGATCTCAGTCTTATTGAGCACGTTTGGGACGTCATGCAACGTGCTGTGAAACCTGAAATCCTGCACCTCGGAATACAACAGAATTGTGGAGTGTTCTAAAGGAAGTCTGGTGTTTGTTACCTACAGAATATTTATGCAAGCTTGTGTAAATTCTCACACACACACACGCGCGCAGACGTTTGTACCTTTTCCAATCGAGCACCTCAGAGAAGGGCAGGATGTAGGAGTCGGCCATGATGACAGGAACACAGCCTGCCTGCAGGACGTCACTGAGAGCAGCCTGGCCGAGTCGAGCGCCACGTAACACCACACAGAACGACGACTCCTAGAGCACGACAACAATCAGATCAACGCGCAAAACGTGTGTAAGTGTCGCTATTGAGCCCACAGTCAGTCTGAGCGACAGAATGAATCTGATATATATTTATATATATATATCTGATGCGTCACCAAACACAGAACCGTTCTGAGATTAACTATAAGCTTTACATGGAACTCGAGTCATATGATATAAACGTATAATATAAATAATCTAAAATGTTATGGTCCTGACATCTTTTTGATTTAATAGGAACAAAAATTATATTTGTATTTTGTTTTATAAACTTGTAACAAATATATGACATAATGTGATTTAATATATTGTCATCTGCAATTAAAAAAAATAAATTAAATAATCCATTTATTAATAATAAATTTAACTAGAGATAAGTCAAATGTATGTGCACATGAAAAAATTTAATTTATGATGGACAGAAAGTGATAAAAGGATAAAAGAATATCAAATAACTTTGAAATATTGAATAACAAATAACTAGCTCTACACCTGAGAAACAATTACAAGAGAATTTATGTAAAAAAAATTTAAAGAAATAAATGAAAAAAAAATATTATATGTGCAGATCAATAAAAATAAATATATATATATCAAAGAAAATAAAAAGTATAAACAAATAAACAAACAAATCAATAAATAAGGAAATATGCAAAGGCACAGCAAAAAATAAATAAATAAAATTTGGATCAACTGAATGCAAATGTTTACAGCCATAATGATTACAATGAGATGTTTACATTGACCAAAGTGAAGTCACAGTGTGAGGTTAAGTGTTGTGAAGTGAGGTACCTGTAGGATTTGTGGATAGTCGTACGTTTGGCCCTTGGAGCAGCGTTTCCGAGCCGAGGCCACGCCCTGTGAAAGGTTACTGCACTTGTCCAGCAGGAGGATGGACTCTCCGTTTTCCTCTTTCAGCCTCTCCAGCTCATTGCGGTATTCCCGATGGATGGCCGTCTGAGATGACAGGATGAAGTATCGTCTTGGCCTGCAACGCAAAGTCTGTGACGTTCGTGCTGCCGTGTTGTGAATTGATCTAAAACGAATCTGTGGTGTAAGAACAGAACTCACCCAGGCTGTCTCTCTGGGAGATCGGCTTCAGCCGACAGGGGGCTGTACACAGGGATGCTGACATCGTAGCCTTGTCTGTAGGTCCATGTTGAGAATCCGCCTCCGGCTAGTAAAGCCCTGTGTATAAAACAAGATACAGAATTATCACTTTTATTTAGTTATTTACTGTACTGTCTCCGATTCCTTGCTTTGTATTCTCATTAAACATGGTGATGTTTTCTGTAAAGGAGATATTTATTTAACATTCAAGGAAGGAGTCTCCAGTTTGAGCAGTCTTCAGGGGGTTCGGAGTTTCAACAGAGAGAAAGGCTTTTGAAGGAACGAGTGTTTATGGCAGAGAGACTGTAAAGGACAGCAGGGACGAACCGCTTTCTTTGGTGGTACTGGTCTGATATCCATTACCGATTTCGAGTAAAAACAGAGAGAAACAGTGGACCACATAGACGAGAAAGAAAATAATCGGATCTGAGTCGTGTCTTCAAATCGGTTTCTTTCTTCTTCTCAGTCTCTCTCGCTTTCTCTGTCTATAAAGTAAAATATGCCGAACACCCCCCCCCATTCTGTCTCTCTGTATAAAGGGGAAAAAAACGCCACCTCTCACTCTCTCGCTGACAAATGCAAAAAAAAAATTAATTAAAAAATTGATTCACTCCAACAGGAAAATAATCAGCATTAGAGTAAAACTGAATCTGCTTTATCACTGTTTTCTTCTGATTATCAGCTGAAGGTGTGTGTGTTCTTACACATGTCCTCAAACTGGAACAAAACAAAGGGAAGCTGATCAGATCAGGAAGCTGATTAAAAACCGAAGAGCTGCAAAATAAAGGACCAGCAAAACACACACACAGTCTTTTTATCTACCCACACACACACACAGACAGCTGGTTTTGTTGAGGTTACACACCAAATGGAGCACAGCTGGATGAATCCAGGAAATTCTCTACAGCTCCAGATAAGCGGTCGCCATTTCAGGGCTTTCGAGTACATAAAACGTACCTTTTCCACTCCAAAATCGAGGAAGAGGCTGAGAACCGAGCGCTGTGTAACAGTAAATACCAGGAGATTACATTCGTCTGTCTGATCTCCTCTCTCTCTCTCTCTCTCTCTCTCACTCACTCTCAACTTCTCATATACACTCATTTAAAACACACCCTGTTAAACCTAAAGTGAAGCATCAGATGAACCGAATGTTAAATAAGATTTAATGTTATTTAACCGAGGCTTAAAGCAGGTCCTTGTTTTTATACAGGTTTATAATGGTTTTATGGAGTACAGTATCGTCATGTCAGACAACACTCAGTGTGTTTAAATACAGATAAGATTTAACAAAACACACACTTACACACGACATACATTAACGCCTGAACCACTCAGCACCATAAATCAGCTCGTTCAAGGAAAAGGCAAGCATGAGTCTCTACTGCCCCCTAGTGGACCTACACTTCAGGACCTACATTACTGACCAGTTTCCTCCATCTACACTCTACCCTGCACTGACGGGTAAATTAAGGCGGGCAGCCGTGGCCTAGTGGTCAGGGAACTTTTCTCGTGAAGGGGAAGGTCCCGGGTTCAATCCTCGCACAGGGCAAGACATGACTGAAGTGCCCCTGAGCAAGATATCTAACTACCCCAACTGCTCCCTGTGGTTTGGGGTTGTCCCCCGCTCTGGGCAAGTGTGTTCACTGGTGTGTGAATAAATATACACACTTTGGAATATTTAAAATAATAGAATAAATGGGAAATAAATGAACAGGAGAAAACTAATAGAACACAACTAATAATAACTAAAATCAATAATAAAAGAACACAAACAAAATTATATAAATGACTAAAAAAAATACAACCAGTAGTAAATTTAGTAAAGCTTATAATATGTATAGATTTTCAGAAACATCTGTTTGAATTACAACGTAAGGAAACAAATACATTTATATGGACCCCACAGGGGTTTGGATCACACACATCAGTAAGTCTTGGCCCCCATGACCATGTCACTGGTTCACCTGTTGTCCTTCCTTGGACCTCTTTTGATAGGTATTAACCAGTGTATACTGGGACATACTGTTTTGGAGATGATCTGATCCTTACATTTGCCTATTTTTCCTGATTCCAACACATCAGCTTTGAGAACTGACTGGTTACTGAACTGTCTAACAAAGCCCACCCCTCGACAGGTGCCACTGTCATGAGATACTCAATGTTATTAACATCACCTGTCTCTGGGTACATCCAGCGCTGTGTTGTAGTCCGGAGGTCCTCCTGGTAACATGTTGAAGAGTAAGTGATTCATCCCCTTATCCCATCTGTAAACACACACACACAGACACACACTTTTAATATTATTGTTCTTATTATTGTTAATAGTATTAAGACAAAGACAGACCCAGAAAGAGATCGAGTGAAAGAAACAGAGACAGAGAGACCCCTGAGGTGTTCACCTGGGAAGGTTGGCGAGGGCCTGAGCAGTTTCCCGGATGCGTAGTGAGTTCTGGTTCAGTACATCAATGGACGGGATGAAAAGACAAGCCCGAGTGACATCGTCGGTGTAGAAGTCGCTATCGGAGACGGCACGCAGCAACTCGTTATACTCACGGGATAGACCGCTACTACTGATGGGAACACCCACCTCATCTACAAATCTCTGCAGGGGGTAAATATACACCTACACACACACACACACACACACGTCTTATAAATTTCTATTTCATGTAATGGAATCCTACTGGATTTGCATATATTACAACCCCAAATCCAATGAAGTTGGGATGTTGTGTAAAACATCAATAAAAAAAGAAAACGATGATTTGCAAATCCTTTTTAACCTATATTCTGTTGAATACACTACAAAGACACAATATTTAATGTTCAAACGGATAAACTTTATTGATTTTTTTTTTTGCAAATATTCACTCGTTTTGAATTTAATGCCTGCAACACGTTCCAAAAAAATTGGGACAGGGCATGTTTACCACTGCGTTTCATCACCGTTCCTTTTAACACCACTCAATAAGCATTTGGGAACTGAGGACACTGTATGTATTTTTCAGCATTAATGGTGCCTTCACAGATGTGCAAGTTACCCATGACATGGGCCCTAACACACC
Organism: Duopalatinus emarginatus; assembly: GCA_028565595.1. Classification (NCBI taxonomy): domain Eukaryota; kingdom Metazoa; phylum Chordata; class Actinopteri; order Siluriformes; family Pimelodidae; genus Duopalatinus; species Duopalatinus emarginatus. Next base: position 1,272,407 of record JAOVVF010000004.1, read on the forward strand.
CCCATACCATCAGAGATGTCCCAAAGGACACGACATCCATGATTTCCAAAAACAATTTGCAATGTGGACTCGTCAGACCACAGGACACTTTTTCACTTTGCGTCAGTCCATCTCAGATGAGCTCGGGCCCGGAGAAGCCGTCAGCATTTCTGGGTGTTGTTGATATAGGGCTTTCGCTTTGCATGCTAGAGTTTTAGCTTGCACTTGTAGATGGAGCAACGAACTGAGTTCACTGACGATGGTTTTCTGAAGTGTTCCTGAGCCCACGTGGTATAGAATGATGCAGTGCCGTCTGAGAGATTGAAGGTTTTCGGCCTTACTTGCAGAGATTTCTCCAGATTTCCCGGATTGATGATATTGGTATTTGATGATGGACTGTAGATGATGAAATCCTTAAACTCTTTGCAATTGCACATTGAGAAACGTTGTTCTTAAACTGTTGGAATATTTGCTCACGCAGAAGTTCACAGAGTGGTGAACCTTGCCCCATCCTTGCCTGTGAATCACTGAGCCTTTCGGGGACGCTCTGCTTTATACCCAATCATAACACTCACCTGTTTCCCATCAACCTGTTTACCTGTGGATTGTTCCGAACAGGTTTTTTTTCAGCATTCCTCAACTTTCCTAGTCTTTTGTTGAACCTGTCCCAACTTTTTTGGAACGTGTTGCAGAAATCAAATTAAAAATGAGTGAATATTTGCAAAAAAAACAAAAACGCTAATCCGTTTGAACATTAAATAGCTTATCTTTGTAGTGTATACAATTGAAAATAGGTTGAAAAGGATTTGCAAATCATTGTATTCTGTTTTTATTTATGTTTTACACAATGTTCCAACTTCATTGAAACTGGGGTTGTATTTTATTTTACTTCTAATCCAGAAATTTAAGTAACATACTAGAGCACTGAAATGAGATCATAATCACACCTTTTGTGATGATGTGTCAGGGTAAAGAGTTTAAAACAGACTTGTTAATGCTAATGTTAACACTAATGTACATATAATGTGTGTTAATGTGCAGTTAAGTCCTCTGTGTATCTGAATCTGTTTCCAGATGGTTCCTGAACTCACCTTGATCCTGTTTTTAGGATTGTAGCCACACCGGTAGACGTCAAAGCAGGTGTGCATGCGGCAGCTCAGGTCTCCTCTCTCGGGAATGGGACTGGATGCCAGCAGTTTGACCAGCGGAGCGTCGTGGATGCTGCGGCGGTCCAGAGTCCACTCGGCCGAAGACTCGATGGAATGAGGCCAGAACTGGAACATTCCTGTGGCTATTAAACCCAAAAGGACCACTGAGAACAAGGTGATGTAGTAGATCCGGTGTTTGGTCTTCATACGAGGAATGAGAGCCGGGCCGCGAGAGCTGTATTTCACCGACGTACACATCATGAACAAAACGCACTGCAAAACACATATGTAAGCATTAAATATGGTTGTCACAAAACTGGCTTTCTCCGTATTTCTTTTTTTCCATATTCTCTCCATCCTATCTCCTTCCTGCATTCTATACTTTCGATTCCCTCCTCTGTATTCCATACCCAGTAAACTCTACTACATATTCCCTTATTCCTTCTCTGTATTCTCTACTCTCTATTCCCTACTTTATATTCCTCTTACTGTATCCTTTATCCCTATTCTATATTTTCGATTCCCTCCTCTGTATTCCATACCCAGTAAACTCTACTACATATTCCCTTATTCCTTCTCTGTATTCTCTACTCTCTATTCCCTACTTTATATTCCTCTTACTGTATCCTTTATCCCTATTCTATATTCCCTTTGCTGTATTCTATACTCTCTATTCCCTCATCTGTATTTATTACCCCATTCCCTTATCCATTCTCTGCATTCTCTACTCCTTATTCCCTTTTCTGTACTCTCCACTCCATTCCTTTCTCCATATTTCCGACTCTGTACTTCCCCTCCGTAGTCTCTATTCCCTTCTACATATTCTGTATTCACGGCTTCCTATTTTACTAGTCATATGTTGCTTCCCACTTCCTACACCATATTCCTAATTCTTGATCCTTTGTCCCTACTATCCATTCCCTTCTCTTACACCGCATTATTTACTCCACAGTCCACAGCAGTCTATCTATCTATTTATCTAGCAGTCTATCAATAAATCAGTCTATCAATCTATAAATTCACAATAAATCCAAAACTGTTATTATTCCAAGGTGAAAATAACAATAAACAAATTTAATTAGATTTATTTGCTAGTTAGTACATAAGCAATAAGCAAATAAATAAATAGCAAACCAGTGAAAAATAAACAAACAAACAAATATTTTTTTGTTTGGGGAGGTTGGGGCACTGACCCCCCTGATTAGGACTTGAACCCCCAATTTTTTTTATTTTTTTTTGGGGGGGGGGGGGGGGGG